>JBBPBP010000264.1:0-18344 GCA_037974735.1 Cicer chorassanicum
TGTGTCATTTGTTGAACATTTAGGTCATTTTCGTCCTCCCTAGGCTTATTCTCGTCCAATTAGGGTTTTTAACCAATCTTGTGCATCCAATAAGTGATTTTGTGTCATTGGTTGAACATTTAGGTCATTTTCGTCCTTCCTAGGCTTATTCTCGTCCAATTAGGGTTTTTAACCAATCTTGTGCATCCAATAAGTACATTTGTGTCATTGGTTGAACATTTTGGTCATTTTCGTCCTCCCTAGGCTTATTCTCGTCCAATTAGGGTTTTTAACCAATCTTGTGCATCCAATAAGTGATTTAGTGTCATTGGTTGAACAATTAGGTCATTTTCGTCCGCCCTAGGCTTATTCTCGTCCAATTAGGGTTTTTAACCAATCTTGTGCATCCAATAAGTACATTTGTGTCATTTGTTGAACATTTAGGTCATTTTCTTCCTCCCTAGGCTTATTCTCGTCCAATTAGGGTTTTTAACCAATCTTGTGCATCCAATAAGTGATTTTGTGTCATTGGTTGAACATTTAGGTCATTTTCGTCCTTCCAAGGCTTATTATCGTCCAATTAGGGTTTTTAACAAATCTTGGGCATCCAATAATTACATTTGTGTCATTTGTTGAACATTTAGGTCATTTTCGTCCTCCCAAGGCTTATTCTCGTCAAATTACGGTTTTTAACCAATCTTGTGCATCCAATAAGTGATTTTGTGTCGTTGGTTGAACATCAAGGTAATTTTTGTTCTCCCAAGGCTTATTCTCGTCCAATTAGGGTTTTTAACCAATCTTGTGCATCCAATAAGTGATTTTGTGTCATTGGTTGAACATTTAAGTCATTTTCGTCCTCGCTAGGCTTATTCTCGACCAATTAGGGTTTTTAACCAATCTTGTGCATCCAATAAGTGATTTTGTGCCATTGGTTGAACATTTAGGTCATTTTCGTCCTCCCTAGGCTTATTCTCGTCAAATTAGAGTTTTTAACCAATCTTGTGCATCCAATAAATGATTTAGTGTCATTGGTTGAACAATTAGGTCATTTTCGTCCTCCCTAGGCTTATTCTCGTCCAATTAGGGTTTTTAACCAATCTTGTGCATCCAATAAGTACATTTGTGTCATTGGTTGAACATTTAGGTCATTTTCTTCCTCCCTAGGCTTATTCTCGTCCAATTAGGGTTTTTAACCAATCTTGTGCATCCAATAAGTGATTTTGTGTCATTGGTTGAACATTTAGGTCATTTTCGTCCTCCCTAGGCTTATTCTCGTCCAATTAGGGTTTTTAACCAATCATGTGCATCCAATAAGCGATTTCGTGCTATTGGTTGAACATTTAGGTCATTTTCGTCCTCCCAAGGCTTATTCTCGTCCAATTAGGGTTTTTAACCAATCTTGTGCATCCAATAAGTACATTTGTGTCATTGGTTGAACATTTAGGTCATTTTCGTCCTCCCAAGGCTTATTCTCGTCCAATTAGGGTTTTTAACCATTCTTGAGCATCCAATAAGTGATTTTGTGTCATTGGTAGAACATTTAGGTCATTTTCGTCCTCCCTAGGCTTATTCTCGTCCAATTAGGGTTTTTAACCAATCTTGTGCATCCAATAAGTACATTTGTGTCATTGGTTGAACATTTAGGTCATTTTCGTCCTCCTTAGGCTTATTCTCGTCCGATTAGGGTTTTTAACCAATCTTGTGCATCCAATAAGTACATTTGTGTCATTTGTTGAACATTTAGGTAACTTTTGTCCTCCCAAGGCTTATTCCCGTCCAATTAGGGTTTTTAACCAATCTTGTGCATCCAATAAGTGATTTTGTGTCATTGGTTGAACATTTAGGTCATTTTCGTCCTCCCAAGGCTTATTCTCGTCCAATTAGGGTTTTTAACCAATCTTGTGCATCCAATAAGTGATTTTGTGTCATTGGTTGAACATTTAGGTCATTTTCGTCCTCCCAAGGCTTATTCTCGTCCAATTAGGGTTTTTAACCAATCTTGTGCATCCAATAAGTGATTTTGTGTCATTGGTTGAACATTTAGGTCATTTTCGTCCTCCCAAGGCTTATTCTCGCCCAAGTAGGGTTTTTAACCAATCTTGTGCATCCAATAAGTGATTTTGTGTCATTGGTTGAACATTTAGGTCATTTTCGTCCTCCCAAGGCTTATTCTCGTCCAATTAGGGTTTTTAACCAATCTTGTGCATCCAATAAGTGATTTTGTGTCATTGGTTGAACATTTAGGTCATTTTCGTCCTCCCTAGGCTTATTCTCGTCCAATTAGGGTTTTTAACCAATCTTGTGCATCCAAAAGTACATTTGTGTCATTGGTTGAACATTTAGGTCATTTTCGTCCTCCCTAGGCTTATTCTCGTCCAATTAGGGTTTTTAACCAATCTTGTGCATCCAATAAGTGATTTTGTGTCATTGGTTGAACATTTAGGTCATTTTCGTCCTCCCTAGGCTTATTCTCGTCCAATTAGGGTTTTTAACCAGTCTTGTGCATCCAACAAGTTATTTTGTGTCATTGGTTGAACATTTAGGTCATTTTTGTCGTACCAAGGCTTATGCTCGTCCAATTAGGGTTTTTAACCAATCTTGTGCATCCAATAAGTACATTTGTGTCATTGGTTGAACATTTAGGTCATTTTCGTCCTCCCTAGGCTTATTCTCGTCCAATTAGGGTTTTTAACCAATCTTGTGCATCAGTTAAGTGATTTTGTGTCATTGGTTGAACATTTAGGTCATTTTCGTCCTCCCAAGGCTTATTCTCGTCCAATTAGGGTTTTTAACCAATCTTGTGCATCCAATAAGTGATTTTGTGTCATTGGTTGAACATTTAGGTCATTTTCGTCCTCCCAAGGCTTATTCTCGTCCAATTAGGGTTTTTAACCAATCTTGTCCATCCAATAATTACATTTGTGTCATTGGTTGAACATTTAGGTCATTTTCGTCCTCCCAAGGCTTATTCTCGTCCAATTAGGGTTTTTAACCAATCTTGTGCATCCAATAAGTGATTTTGTGTCATTGGTTGAACATTTAGGTCATTTTCGTCCTCCCAAGGCTTATTCTCGTCCAATTAGGGTTTTTAAGAAATCTTGTGCATCCAATAAGTGATTTAGTGTCATTGGTTGAACATTTAGGTCATTTTCTTCCTCCCAAGGCTTATTCTTGTCCAATTAGGGTTTTTAACCAATCTTGTGCATCCAATAAGTGATTTTGTGTCATTGGTTGAACATTTAGGTCATTTTCGTCCTCCCAAGGCTTATTCTCGTCCAATTAGGGTTTTTTACCAATCTTGTGCATCCAACAAGTGATTTTGTGTCATTGGTTGAACATTTAGGTCATTTTCGTCCTCCCAAGACTTATTCTCGTCCAATTAGGGTTTTTAACCAAGCTTGTGCATGCAATAAGTACATTTGTATCATTGGTTGAACATTTAGGTCATTTTCGTCCTCCCTTGGCTTATTCTCGTCCAATTAGGGTTTTTAACCAATCTTGTGAATCCAATAAGTGATTTTGTGTCATTGGTTGAACATTTAGGTCATTTTCGTCCTCCCAAGGCTTATTCTCGTCCAATTAGGGTATTTAACCAGTCTTGTGCATCCAACAAGTGATTTTGTGTCATTGGTTGAACATTTAGGTCATTTTCGTCCTCCCAAGACTTATTCTCATCCAATTACGGTTTTTAACCAATCTTGTGCATCCAATAAGTACATTTGTGTCATTGGTTGAACATTTAGGTCGTTTTCGTCCTCCCAAGTCTTATTCTCGTCCAATTAGGGTTTTCAACAAGTGTTGTGCATCCAATAACTACATTTGTGTCATTGGTTGAACATTTAGGTCATTTTCGTCCTCCCAAGGCTTATTCTCGTCCAATTAGGGTTTTTAACCAATCTTGTGCATCCAATAAGTGATTTTGTGTCATTGGTTGAACATTTAGGTCATTTTCGTCCTCCCAAGGCTTATTCTCGTCCAATTAGGGTTTTTAACCAATCTTGTGCATCCAATAAGTGATTTTGTGTCATTGGTTGAACATTTAGGTCATTTACGTCATCCCTAGGCTTATTCTCGTCCAATTAGGGTTTTTAACCAATCTTGTGCATCCAATAAGTACATTTGTGTCATTGGTTGAACATTTAGGTCATTTTCGTCCTCCCAAGGCTTATTCTCGTCCAATTAGGGTTTTTAACCAATCTTGTGCATCCAATAAGTGATTTAGTGTCATTGGTTGAACAATTAGGTCATTTTCGTCCTCCCTAGGCTTATTCTCGTCCAATTAGGGTTTTTAACCAATCTTGTGCATCCTATAAGTACATTTGTGTCATTGGTTGAACATTTTGGTCATTTTCGTCCTCCCTAGGCTTATTCTCGTCCAATTAGGGTTTTTAACCAATCTTGTGCATCCAATAAGTGATTTTGTGTCATTGGTTGAACATTTAGGTCATTTTCGTCCTTCCAAGGCTTATTATCATCCAATTAGGGTTTATAACAAATCTTGGGCATTCAATAATTACATTTGTGTCATTGGTTGAACATTTAGGTCATTTTCGTCCTCCCAAGGCTTATTCTCGTCCAATTAGGGTTTTTAACCAATCTTGTGCATCCAATAAGTGATTTTGTGTCATTGGTTGAACAATTAGGTCATTTTCGTCCTCCCTAGGCTTATTCTCGTCCAATTAGGGTTTTTAACCAATCTTGTGCATCCAATAAGTACATTTGTGTCATTTGTTGAACATTTAGGTCATTTTCTTCCTCCCTAGGCGTATTCTCGTCCAATTAGGGTTTTTAACCAATCTTGTGCATCCAATAAGTGATTTTGTGTCATTGGTTGAACATTTAGGTCATTTTCGTCCTTCCAAGGCTTATTATCGTCCAATTAGGGTTTTTAACAAATCTTGGGCATCCAATAATTACATTTGTGTCATTTGTTGAACATTTAGGTCATTTTCGTCCTTCCAAGGCTTATTCTCGTCAAATTAGGGTTTTTAACCAATCTTGTGCATCCAATAAGTGATTTTGTGTCATTGGTTGAACATTTAGGTAATTTTCGTTCTCCCAAGGCTTATTCTCGTCCAATTAGGGTTTTTAACCTATCTTGTGCATCCAATAATTGATTTTGTGTCATTGGTTGAACATTTAGGTCATTTTCGTCCTCCCTAGGCTTATTCTCGTCCAATTAGGTTTTTTAACCAATCTTGTGCATCCAATAAGTTATTTTGTGTCATTGGTTGAACATTTAGGTTATTTTCGTCCTCCCTAGTCTTATTCTCGTCCAATTAGGGTTTTTAACCAATCTTGTGCATCCAATAAGTACATTTGTGTCATTGGTTGAACACTTAGGTCATTTTCGTCCTCCCTAGGCTAATTCATGTCCAATTAGGGTTTTTAACCAATCTTGTGCATCCAATAAGTGATTTTGTGTCATTGGTTGAATGTTTAGGTCATTTTTGTCCTCCCTAGTCTTATTCTCGTCCAATTCGGGTTTTTAACCAATCTTGTGCATCCAATAAGTACATTTGTGTCATTGGTTGAACACTTAGGTCATTTTCGTCCTCCCTAGACTAATTCATGTCCAATTAGGGTTTTTAACCAATCTTGTGCATCCAATAAGTGATTTTGTGTCATTGGTTGAATGTTTAGGTCATTTTTGTCCTCCCTAGGCTTATTCTCGTCCAATTAGGGTTTTTAACCAATCTTGTGCATCCAATAAGTGATTTTGTGCCATTGGTTGAAAATTTAGGTCATTTTCGTCCTCCCAAGGCTTATTCTCGTCCAATTAGGGTTTTTAACCAATCTTGTGCATGCAATAAGTACATTTGTGTCATTGGTTGAACATTTAGGTCATTTTCGTCATCCCAAGGCTTATTCTCATCCAATTAGGGTTTTTAACCAATCTTGTGCATCCAATAAGTGATTTTGTGTCATTGGTTGAACATTTAGGTCATTTTCGTCCTCCCTAGGCTTATTCTCGTCCAATTAGGTTTTTTAACCAATCTTGTGCATCCAATATGTTATTTTGTGTCATTGGTTGAACATTTAGGTCATTTTCGTCCTCCGTAGTCTTATTCTCGTCCAATTCGGGTTTTTAACCAATCTTGTGCATCCAATAAGTACATTTGTGTCATTGGTTGAACACTTAGGTCATTTTCCTCCTCCCTAGGCTAATTCTCGTCCAATTAGGGTTTTTAACCAATCTTGTGCATCCAATAAGTGATTTTGTGTCATTGGTTGAACATTTAGGTCATTTTTGTCCTCCCTAGGCTTATTCTCGTCCAATTAGGGTTTTTAACCAATCTTGTGCATCCAATAAGTGATTGTGTGCCATTGGTTGAAAATTTAGGTCATTTTCGTCCTCCCAAGGCTTATTCTCGTCCAATTAGGGTTTTTAACCAATCTTGTGCATCCAATAAGTACATTTGTGTCATTGGTTGAACATTTTGGTCATTTTCGTCCTCCCTAGGCTTATTCTCGTCCAATTAGGGTTTTTAACCAATCTTGTGCATCCAATAAGTGATTTAGTGTCATTGGTTGAACAATTAGGTCATTTTCGTCCTCCCTAGGCTTACTCTCGTCCAATTAGGGTTTTTAACCAATCTTGTGCATCCAATAAGTACATTTGTGTCATTTGTTGAACATTTAGGTCATTTTCTTCCTCCCTAGGCTTATTCTCGTCCAATTAGGGTTTTTAACCAATCTTGTGCATCCAATAAGTACATTTGTGTCATTTGTTGAACATTTAGGTCATTTTCTTCCTCCCTAGGCTTATTCTCGTCCAATTAGGGTTTTTAACCAATCTTGTGCATCAAATAAGTGATTTTGTGTCATTGGTTGAACATTTAGGTCATTTTCGTCCTCCCTAGGCTTATTCTCGTCCAATTAGGGTTTTTAACCAATCTTGTGCATCCAATAAGTGATTTAGTGTCATTGGTTGAACAATTAGGTCATTTTCGTCCTCCCTAGGCTTATTCTCGTCCAATTAGGGTTTTTAACCAATCTTGTGCATCCAATAAGTACATTTGTGTCATTTGTTGAACATTTAGGTAATTTTCTTCCTCCCTAGGCTTATTCTCGTCCAATTAGGGTTTTTAACCAATCTTGTGCATCCAATAAGTGATTTTGTGTCATTGGTTGAACATTTAGGTCATTTTTGTCCTCCCTATGCTTATTCTCGTCCAATTAGGGTTTTTAACCAATCTTGTGCATCCAATAAGTGATTTTGTGCCATTGGTTGAAAATTAAGGTCATTTTCGTCCTCCCAAGGCTTATTCTCGTCCAATTAGGGTTTTTAACCAATCTTGTGCATCCAATAAGTACATTTGTGTCATTGGTTGAACACTTAGGTCATTTTCGTCCTCCCTAGGCTAATTCTCGTCCAATTAGGGTTTTTAACCAATCTTGTGCATCCAATAAGTGATTTTGTGTCATTGGTTGAACATTTAGGTCATTTTTGTCCTCCCTTGGCTTATTCTCGTCCAATTAGGGTTTTTAACCAATCTTGTGCATCCAATAAGTGATTTTGTGTCATTGGTTGAACATTTAGGTCATTTTCGTCCTCCCAAGGCTTATTCTCGTCCAATTAGGGTTTTTAACCAATCTTGTGCATCCAATAAGTGATTTTGTGTCATTGGTTGAACATTTAGGTCATTTTCGTCTTCCAATGGCTTATTCTCGTCCAATTAGGATTTTTAACCAATCTTGTGCATCCAATAAGTGATTTTGTGTCATTGGTTGAACATTTAGGTCATTTTCGTCCTCCTAAGGCTTATTCTCGTCCAATTAGGGTTTTTAACCAATCTTGTGCATCCAATAAGTTATTTTGTGTCATTGGTTGAACATTTAGGTCATTTTCGTCCTCCCAAGGCTTATTCTCGTCCAATTAGGGTTTTTAACCAATCTTGTGCATCCAATAAGTGATTTTGTGTCATTGGTTGAACATTTAGGTCATTTTCGTCCTCCCTAGTCTTATTCTCGTCCAATTAGGGTTTTTAACCAATCTTGTGCATCAAATAAGTACATTTGTGTCATTGGTTGAACATTTAGGTCATTTTCGTCCTCCCAAGGCTTATTCTCGTCCAATTAGAGTTTTTAACCAATCTTATGCATCCAATAAGTGATTTTGTGTCATTGGTTGAACATTTAGGTCATTTTCGTTCTCCCAAGGCTTATTCTCGTCCAATTAGGGTTTTTAACCAATCTTGTGCATACAATAAGTTATTTTGTGTCATTGGTTGAACATTTAGGTCATTTTCGTCCTCCCAAGGCTTATTCTCGTCCAATTAGGGTTTTTAACCAATCTTGTGCATCCAATAAGTGATTTTGTGTCATTGGTTGAACATTTAGGTCATTTTCGTCCTCCCAAGGCTTATTCTCGTCCAATTAGGGTTTTTAATTAATCTTGTGGATCCAATAAGTGATTTTGTGTCATTGGTTGAACATTTAGGTCATTTTCGTCCTCCCAAGGCTTATTCTCGTCCAATTAGGGTTTTTAACCAATCTTGTGCATCCAATAAGTGATTTTGTGTCATTGGTTGAACATTTAGGTCATTTTCGTCCTCCAGAGGCTTATTCTCGTCCAATTAGGGTTTTTAACCAATCTTGTGCATCCAATAAGTGATTTTGTGTCATTGGTTGAACATTTAGGTCATTTTCGTCCTCCCTAGGCTTATTCTCGTCCAATTAGGGTTTTTAACTAATCTCGTGCATCCAATAAGTGATTTGTGTCATTGGTTGAACATTTAGGTCATTTTCGTCCTCCCAAGGCTTATTCTCGTCCAATTAGGGTTTTTAACCAATCTTGTGCATCCAATAAGTGATTTTGTGTCATTGGTTGAACATTTAGGTCATTTTCGTACTCCCAAGGCTTATTCTCGTCCAATTAGGGTTTTTAACCAATCTTGTGTATCCAATAAGTGATTTTGTGTCATTGGTTGAACATTTAGGTCATTTTCGTCCTCCCAAGGCTTATTCTCGTCCAATTAGGGTTTTTAACCAATCTTGTGCATCTAATAAGTGATTTTGTGTCATTGGTTGAACATTTAGGTCATTTTCGTCCTCCCTAGTCTTATTCTCGTCCAATTAGGGTTTTTAACCAATCTTGTGCATCCAATAAGTACATTTGTGTCATTGGTTGAACACTTAGGTCATTTTCGTCCTCCCTAGGCTAATTCTCGTCCAATTATGGTTTTTAACCAATCTTGTGCATCCAATAAGTGATTTTGTGTCATTGGTTGAACATTTAGGTCATTTTCGTCCTCCCTAGGCTTATTCTCGACCAATAAGGGTTTTTAACCAATCTTGTGCATCCAATAAGTGATTTTCGGCCATTGGTTGAACATTTAGGTCATTTTCGTCCTCCCTAGGCTTATTCTCGTCCAATTAGGGTTTTTAACCAATCTTGTGCATCCAATAAGTACATTTGTGTCATTTGTTGAATATTTAGGTCATTTTCTTCCTCCCTAGGCTTATTCACGTCCAATTAGGGTTTTTAACCAATCTTGTGCATCCAATAAGTACATTTGTGTCATTGGTTGAACATTTAGGTCATTTTCGTCCTCCCAAGGCTTATTCTCGTCCAATTAGGGTTTTTAACCAATCTTGTGCATCCAATAAGTGATTTTGTGTCATTGGTTGAACATTTAGGTCATTTTCGTCCTCCCTAGGCTTATTCTCGTCAATTTAGGGTTTTTAACCAATCTTGTGCATCCAACAAATACATTTGTGTCATTGGTTGAACATTTAGGTCATTTTGGTCCTCCCAAGGCTTATTCTCGTCCAATTAGGGGTTTTAACCAATCTTGTGCATCCAATAAGTACATTTGTGTCATTGGTTGAACATTTAGGTCATTTTCGTCCTCCCAAGGCTTATTCTCGTCCAATTAGGGTTTTTAACCAATCTTGTGCATCCAATAAGTTATTTTGTGTCATTGGTTGAATATTTAGGTCATTTTCGTACTCCCTAGGCTTATTCTCGTCAAATTAGGGTTTTTAACCAATCTTGTGCATCCAATAAGTGATTTTGTGTCATTGGTTAAACATTTAGGTCATTTTCGTCCTCCCTAGGCTTATTCTCGTCCAATTAGGGGTTTTTTACCAATCTTGTGCATCCAATAAGTACATTTGTGTCATTGGTTGAACATTTAGCTCTTTTTCGTCCTCCCAAGGCTTATTCCCGTCCAATTAGGGTTTTTAACCAATCTTGTGCATCCTATAAGTACATTTGTATCATTGGTTGAACATTTATGTCATTTTCGACCTCCCAAGGCTTATTCTCGTCCAATTGGGGTTTTTTTACCAATCTTGTGCATCCAATAAGTGATTTTGTGTCATTCGTTGAACATTTAGGTCATTTTCAGCCTCCCAAGGCTTATTCTCGTCCAATTAGGGTTTTTAACCAATCTTGTGCATCCAATAAGTACATTTGTGTCATTGGTTGAACATTTAGGTCATTTTCGTCCTCCCAAGGCTTATTCTCGTCCAATTAGAGTTTTTAACCAATCTTGCGCATCCAATAAGTGATTTTGTGTGGTTGGTTGAACATTTAGGTCATTTTCGTCCTCCCAAGGCTTATTCTCGTCCAATTAGGGTTTTTAACCAATCTTGTGCATCCAATAAGTGATTTTGTGTCATTGGTTGAACATTTAGGTCATTTTCGTCCTCCCAAGGCTTATTCTCGTCCAATTAGGGTTTTTAACCAATCTTGTGCATCCAATAAGTGATTTTGTGTCATTGGTTGAACATTTAGGTCATTTTCGTCCTCCCAAGGCTTATTCTCGTCCAATTAGGGTTTTTAACCAATCTTGTGCATCCAATAAGTGATTTTGTGTCATTGGTTGAACATTTAGGTCATTTTCGTCCTCCCAAGGCTTATTCTCGCCCAAGTAGGGTTTTTAACCAATCTTGTGCATCCAATAAGTGATTTTGTGTCATTGGTTGAACATTTAGGTCATTTTCGTCCTCCCAAGGCTTATTCTCGTCCAATTAGGGTTTTTAACCAATCTTGTGCATCCAATAAGTGATTTTGTGTCATTGGTTGAACATTTAGGTCATTTTCGTCCTCCCTAGGCTTATTCTCGTCCAATTAGGGTTTTTAACCAATCTTGTGCATCCAATAAGTGATTTTGTGTCATTGGTTGAAAATTTAGGTCATTTTCGTCCTCCCAAGGCTTATTCTCGTCCAATTAGGGTTTTTAAGAAATCTTGTGCATCCAATATGTGATTTTGTGTTATTGGTTGAACATTTAGGTCATTTTCGTCCTCCCTAGACTTATTCTCGTCCACTTAGGGGTTTTAACCAATCTTGTGCATCCAATAAGTACATTTGTGTCATTGGTTAAAGATTTAGGTCATTTTTGTCCTCCCAAGGCTTATTCTCGTCCAATTAGGGTTTTTAACCAATCTTGTGCATCCAATAAGTGATTTTGTGTCATTGGTTGAACATTTAGGTCATTTTCGTCCTCCCTAGGCTTATTCTCGTCCAATTAGGGTTTTTAACCAATCTTGTGCATCCAATAAGTGATTTTGTGCATTGGTTGAACATTTAGGTCATTTTCGTCCTCCCAAGGCTTATTCTCGTCCAATTAGGGTTTTTAACCAATCTTGTGCATCCAATAAGTGATTTTGTGTCATTGGTTGAACATTTAGGTCATTTTCGTCCTCCCTAGGCTTATTCTCGTCCAATTAGGGTTTTTAACCAATCATGTGCATCCAATACGTGATTTTGTGTCATTGGTTGAACATTTAGGTCATTTTCGTCCTCCCAAGGCTTATTCTCGTCCAATTAGGGTTTTTAACCAATCTTGTGCATCCAATAAGTGATTTTGTGTCATTGGTTGAATATTTAGGTCATTTTCATCCTCCCTAGGCTTATTCTCGTCAAATTAGGGTTTTTAACCAATCTTCTGCATCCAATAAGTACATTTGTGTCATTGGTTGAACATTTAAGTCATTTTCGTACTCCCAAGGCTGATTCTCGTCCAATTAGGGTTTTTAACCAATCTTGTGCATCCAATAAGTGATTTTGTGTCATTGGTTGAACATTTAGGTCATTTTCGTTCTCCCTAGGCTTATTCTCGTCAAATTAGGGTTTTTAACCAATCTTGTGCATCCAATAAGTACATTTGTGTCATTGGTTGAACATTTAGGTCATTTTCGTCCTCCCAAGGCTTATTCTCGTCTAATTAGGGTTTTTAACCAATCTTGTGCATCCAATAAGTTATTTTGTGTCATTGGTTGAACATTTAGGTCATTTTTGTCCTCCCTAGGCTTATTCTCGTCCAATTAGGGTTTTTAACCAATCTTGTGCATCCAATAAGTACATTTGTGTCATTGGTTGAACATTTTGGTCATTTTCGTCCTCCCTAGGCTTATTCTCGTCCAATTAGGGTTTTTAACCAATCTTGTGCATCCAATAAGTACATCTGTGTCATTTGTTGAACACTTAGGTCATTTTCTTCCTCCCTAGGCTTATTCTCGTCCAATTAGGGTTTTTAACCAATCTTGTGCATCCAATAAGTGATTTTGTGTCATTGGTTGAACATTTAGGTCATTTTCGTCCTTCCAAGGCTTATTATCGTCCAATTAGGGTTTTTAACAAATCTTGGGCATCCAATAATTACATTTGTGTCATTTGTTGAACATTTAGGTCATTTTCGTCCTCCCAAGGCTTATTCTCGTCAAATTAGGGTTTTTAACCAATCTTGTGCATCCAATAAATGATTTTGTGTCATTGGTTGAACATTTAGCTAATTTTCGTTCTCCCAAGGCTTATTCTCGTCCAATTAGGGTTTTTAACCTATCTTGTGCATCCAATAATTGATTTTGTGTCATTGGTTGAACATTTAGGTCATTTTCGTCCTCCCTAGGCTTATTCTCGTCCAATAAGGTTTTTTAACCAATCTTGTGCATCCAATAAGTTATTTTGTGTCATTGGTTGAACATTTAGGTTATTTTCGTCCTCCTTAGTCTTATTCTCGTCCAATTAGGGTTTTTAACCAATCTTGTGCATCCAATAAGTACATTTGTGTCATTGGTTGAACACTTAGGTCATTTTCGTCCTCCCTAGGCTAATTCATGTCCAATTAGGGTTTTTAACCAATCTTGTGCATCCAATAAGTGATTTTGTGTCATTGGTTGAATGTTTAGGTCATTTTTGTCCTCCCTAGTCTTATTCTCGTCCAATTAGTGTTTTTAACAAATCTTGTGCATCCAATAAGTGATTTTGTGTCATTGGTTGAACATTTAGGTCATTTTCGTCCTCCCTAGGCTTATTCTCGTCCAATTAGGGTTTTTAACCAATCTTGGGTATCCAATAAGTACATTTGTGTCATTGGTTGAACATTTAGGTCATTTTCGTCCTCCCAAGGCTTATTCTCGTCTAATTAGGGTTTTTAACCAATCTTGTGCATCCAATAAGTGATTTAGTGTCATTGGTTGAACAATTAGGTCATTTTCGTCCTCCCTAGGCTTATTCTCGTCCAATTAGGGTTTTTAACCAATCTTGTGCATCCAATAAGTACATTTGTGTCATTTGTTGAACATTTAGGTCATTTTCTTCCTCCCTAGGCTTATTCTCGTCCAATTAGGGTTTTTAACCAATCTTGTGCATCCAATAAGTGATTTTGTGTCATTGGTTGAACATTTAGATCATTTTCGTCCTTCCAAGGCTTATTATAGTCCAATTAGGATTTTTAATAAATCTTGGGCATCCAATAATTACATTTGTGTCATTTGTTGAACATTTAGGTCATTTTCGTCCTCCCAAGGCTTATTCTCGTCAAATTAGGGTTGTTAACCAATCTTGTGCATCCAATAAGTGATTTTGTGTCATTGGTTGAACATTTAGGTAATTTTCTTTCTCCCAAGGCTTATTCTCGTCCAATTAGGGTTTTTAACCAATCTTGTGCATCCAATAAGTGATTTTGTGTCATTGGTTGAACATTTAGGTCATTTTCGTCCTCCCTAGGCTTATTCTCGTCTAATTAGGGTTTTTAACCAATCTTGTGCATCCAATAAGTACATTTGTGTCATTTGTTGAACATTTAGGTCATTTTCTTCCTCCCTAGGCTTATTCTCGTCCAATTAGGGTTTTTAACCAATCTTGTGCATCCAATAAGTACATTTGTGTCATTTGTTGAACATTTAGGTCATTTTCTTCCTCCCTAGGCTTATTCTCGTCCAATTAGGGTTTTTAACCAATCTTGTGCATCAAATAAGTGATTTTGTGTCATTGGTTGAACATTTAGGTCATTTTCGTCCTCCCTAGGCTTATTCTCGTCCAATTAGGGTTTTTAACCAATCTTGTGCATCCAATAAGTGATTTAGTGTCATTGGTTGAACAATTAGGTCATTTTCGTCCTCCCTAGGCTTATTCTCGTCCAATTAGGGTTTTTAACCAATCTTGTGCATCCAATAAGTACATTTGTGTCATTTGTTGAACATTTAGGTAATTTTCTTCCTCCCTAGGCTTATTCTCGTCCAATTAGGGTTTTTAACCAATCTTGTGCATCCAATAAGTGATTTTGTGTCATTGGTTGAACATTTAGGTCATTTTTGTCCTCCCTATGCTTATTCTCGTCCAATTAGGGTTTTTAACCAATCTTGTGCATCCAATAAGTGATTTTGTGCCATTGGTTGAAAATTAAGGTCATTTTCGTCCTCCCAAGGCTTATTCTCGTCCAATTAGGGTTTTTAACCAATCTTGTGCATCCAATAAGTGATTTTGTGTCATTGGTTGAACATTTAGGTCATTTTCGTCCTCCCTAGGCTTATTCTCGTCCAATTAGGGTTTTTAACGAATCTTGTGCATCCAATAAGTGATTGTGTCATTGGTTGAACATTTAGGTCATTTTCATCCTCCAGGGATTTATTCTCGTCCAATTAGGGTTTTTAACCAATCTTGTGCATCCAATTAGTGATTTTGTGTCATTGGTTGAACATTTAGGTCATTTTCGTCCTCCCAAGGCTTATTCTCGTCCAATTAGGGTTTTTAACCAATCTTGTGCATCCAATATGTGATTTTGTGTCATTGTTTGAACATTTGGGTCATTTTCGTCCTCCCAAGGCTTATTCTCGTCCAATTAGGGTTTTTAACCAATCTTGTGCATCCAATAAGTACATTTATGTCATTGGTTGAACATTTAGGTCATTTTCGTCCTCCCAAGGCTTATTCTCGTCCAATTAGGGTTTTTAACCAATCTTGTGCATCCAATAAGTGATTTTGTGTCATTGGTTGAACATTTAGGTCATTTTCGTCATCCCAATGCTTTTTCTCGTCCAATTAGGGTTTTTAACCAATCTTGTGCATCCAATAAGTGATTTTGTGTCATTGGTTGAACATTTAGGTCATTTTCGTCCTCCCAAGGCTTATTCTCGTCCAATTAGGGTTTTTAACCAATCTTGTGCATCCAATAAGTGATTTTGTGTCATTGGTTGAACATTTAGGTCATTTTCGTCCTCCTAAGGATTATTCTCGTCGAATTAGGGTTTCTAACCAATCTTGTGCATCCAATAAGTGATTTTGTGTCATTGGTTGAACATTTAGGTCATTTTCGTCCTCCCAAGGCTTATTCTCGTCCAATTAGGGTTTTTAACCAATCTTGTGCATCCAATAAGTGATTTTGTGTCATTGGTTGAACATTTAGGTCATTTTCGTCCTCCCTAGGCTTATTCTCGTCCAATTAGGGTTTTTAACCAATCTTGTGCATCCAAAAGTACATTTGTGTCATTGGTTGAACATTTAGGTCATTTTCGTCCTCCCTAGGCTTATTCTCGTCCAATTAGGGTTTTTAACCAATCTTGTGCATCCAATAAGTGATTTTGTGTCATTGGTTGAACATTTAGGTCATTTTCGTCCTCCCTAAGCTTATTCTCTTCCAATTAGGGTTTTTAACCAATCTTGTGCATCCAATAAGTACACTTGTGTCATTGGTTGAACATTTAGGTCATTTTCGTCCTCCCAAGGCTTATTCTCGTCCAATTAGGGTTTTTAACCAATCTTGTGCATCCAATAAGTGATTTTGTGTCATTGGTTGAACATTTAGGTCATTTTCGTCCTCCGTAAGCTTATTCTCGTCCAATTAGGGTTTTTAACCAATCTTGTGCATCCAATAAGTACACTTGTGTCATTGGTTGAACATTTAGGTCATTTTCGTCCTCCCAAGGCTTATTCTCGTCCTATTAGGGTTTTTAACCAATCTTGTGCATCCAATAAGTGATTTTGTGTCATTGGTTGAACATTTAGGTCATTTTCGTCAGCCCAAGGCTTATTCTCGTCCAATTAGGGTTTTTAACCAATCTTGTGCATCCAATAATTGATTGTGTCATTGGTTGAACATTTAGGTCATTTTCGTCCTCCGTAGGCTTATTCTCACCCAATTAGGGTTTTTAACCAATCCTGTGTATCCAATAAGTTATTTTGTGTCATTGGTTGAACATTTACATCATTTTCGTCCTCCCTAGGCTTATTCTCATCCAATTAGGGTTTTTAACCAATCTTGTGCATCCAACAAGTGATTTTGTGCCATTGGTTGAACATTTAGGTCATTTTCGTCCTCCCAAGGCTTATTCTCGTCCAATTAGGGTTTTTAACCAATCTTGTGCATCCAATAAGTGATTTTGTGTCATTGGTTGAACATTTAGGTCATTTTCGTCCTCCAATGGCTTATTCTCGTCCAATTAGGGTTTTTAACCAATCTTGTGCATCCAATAAGTGATTTTGTGTCATTGGTTGAACATTTAGGTCATTTTCGTCCTCCCAAGGTTTATTCTTATCCAATTAGGGTTTTTAAACAATCTTGTGCATCCAATAAGTGATTTTGTGTCATTGGTTGAACATTTAGGTCAGTTTCCTCCTCTAATGGCTTATTCTCGTCCAATTAGGGTTTTTAACCAATCTTGTGCATCCAATAAGTGATTTTGTGTCATTGGTTGAACATTTAGGTCATTTTCGTCCTCCCAAGGCTTATTCTCGTCCAATTAGGGTTTTTAACCAATCTTGTGCATCCAATAAGTGATTTTGTGTCATTGGTTGAACATTTAGGTCATTTTCGTCCTCCAAAGGATTATTCTCGTCCAATTAGGGTTTTTAACCAATCTTGTGCATCCAATAAGTGATTTTGTGTCATTGGTTGAACATTTAGTTCATTTTCGTCCTGCCATGACTTATTCTCGTCCAATTAGGGTTTTTAACCAATCTTGTGTAAACAATAAGTGATTTTGTGTCATTGGTTGAACATTTAGGTCATTTTCGTCCTCCCAAGGCTTATTCTCGTCCAATTAGGGTTTTTAACCAATCTTGTGCATCCAATAAGTGATTTTGTGTCATTGGTTGAACATTTAGGTCATTTTCGTCCTCCCTAGGCTTATTCTCGTCCAATTAGGGTTTTTAACCAATCTTGTGCATCCAATAATTGATTTTGTGTCATTGGTTGAACATTTAGGTCATTTTCGTCCTCCTTAGGCTTATTCTCGACCAATTAGTGTTTTTAACAAATCTTGTGCATCCAATAAGTGAATTTGTGTCATTGGTTGAACATTTAGGTCATTTTCGTCCTGCCATGACTTATTCTCGTCCAATTAGGGTTTTTAACCAATCTTGTGTAAACAATAAGTGATTTTGTGTCATTGGTTGAACATTTAGGTCATTTTCGTCCTCCCAAGGCTTATTCTCGTCCAATTAGGGTTTTTAACCAATCTTGTGCATCCAATAAGTGATTTTGTGTCATTGGTTGAACATTTAGGTCATTTTCGTCCTCCCTAGGCTTATTCTCGTCCAATTAGGGTTTTTAACCAATCTTGTGTATCCAATTAGTACATTTGTGTCATTGGTTGAACATTTAGGTCATTTTCGTCCTCCCAAGGCTTATTCTCGTCTAATTAGGGTTTTTAACCAATCTTGTGCATCCAATAAGTGATTTTGTGTCATTGGTTGAACATTTAGGTCATTTTGTCCTCCCTAGGCTTATTCTCGTCCAATTAGGGGTTTTAACCAATCTTGTGCATCCAATAAGTGATTTTGTTTCTTTTGTTGAACATTTAGGTCATTTTCGTCCTCCCAAGGCTTATTGTCGTCCAATTAGGGTTTTTAACAAATCTTGTGCATTCAATAAGTACATTTGTGTCATTGGTTGAACATTTTGTTAACTTTTCGTCCTCCCAAGGCTTATTCTCATCCAGTTAGGGTTTTTAACCAATCTTGTGCATCCAATAAGTGATTGAGTGTCATTGGTTGAACAATTAGGTCATTTTCGTCCTCCCTAGGCTTATTCTCGTCCAATTAGGGTTTTTAACCAATCTTGTGCATCCAATAAGTACATTTGTGTCATTTGTTGAACATTTAGGTCATTTTCTTCCTCCCTAGGCTTATT
>JBBPBP010000264.1:18499-31188 GCA_037974735.1 Cicer chorassanicum
AGTGTCATTGGTTGAACAATTAGGTCATTTTCGTCCTCCCTAGGCTTATTCTCGTCCAATTAGGGTTTTTAACCAATCTTGTGCATCCAATAAGTACATTTGTGTCATTTGTTGAACATTTAGGTCATTTTCTTCCTCCCTAGGCTTATTTTCGTCCAATAATGGTTTTTAACCAATCTTGTGCATCCAATAAGTGATTTTGTGTCATTGGTTGAACATTTAGGTCATTTTCATTCTCCCAAGGCTTATTCTCGTCCAATTAGTGTTTTTAACAAATATTAAGCATCCAATAAGTGATAATGTGTCATTGGTTGAACACTTAGGTCATTTTCGTCCTCCCTAGGCTAATTCTCGTCCAATTAGGGTTTTTAACCAATCTGGTGCATCCAATAAGTGATTTTGTGTCATTGGTTGAACATTTAGGTCATTTTTGTCCTCCCTAGGCTTATTCTCGTCCAATTAGGGTTTTTAACCAATCTTGTGCATCCAATAAGTGATTTTGTGTCATTGGTTGAATATTTAGGTCATTTTCTTCCTCCCTAGGCTAATTCTCGTCAAATTAGGGTTTTTAACCAATCTTGTGCATCCAATAAGTACATTTGTGTCATTGGTTGAATATTTTGGTCATTTTCGTCCTCCCTACGCTTATTCTCGTCCAATTAGGGTTTTTAATCAATCTTGTGCATCCAATAAGTGATTTAGTGTCATTGGTTGAACAATTAGGTCATTTTCGTCCTCCCTAGGCTTATTCTCGTCCAATTAGGGTTTTTAACCAATCTTGTGCATCCAATAAGTGATTTAGTGTCATTGGTTGAACAATTAGGTCATTTTCGTCCTCCCTAGGCTTAATCTCGTCCAATTAGGGTTTTTAACCAATCTTGTGCATCCAATAAGTACATCTGTGTCATTTGTTGAACATTTAGGTCATTTTCTTCCTCCCTAGGCTTATTCTCGTCCAATTAGGGTTTTTAACAAATCTTGTGCATCCAATAAGTGATTTTGTGTCATTGGTTGAACATTTAGGTCATTTTCGTCCTCCCTAGGCTTATTCTCGTCCAATTAGGGTTTTTAACCAATCTTGGGTATCCAATAAGTACATTTGTGTCATTGGTTGAACATTTAGGTCATTTTCGTCCTCCCAAGGCTTATTCTCGTCTAATTAGGGTTTTTAACCAATCTTGTGCATCCAATAAGTGATTTAGTGTCATTGGTTGAACAATTAGGTCATTTTCGTCCTCCCTAGGCTTATTCTCGTCCAATTAGGGTTTTTAACCAATCTTGTGCATCCAATAAGTACATTTGTGTCATTTGTTGAACATTTAGGTCATTTTCTTCCTCCCTAGGCTTATTCTCGTCCAATTAGGGTTTTTAACCAATCTTGTGCATCCAATAAGTGATTTTGTGTCATTGGTTGAACATTTAGATCATTTTCGTCCTTCCAAGGCTTATTATAGTCCAATTAGGATTTTTAATAAATCTTGGGCATCCAATAATTACATTTGTGTCATTTGTTGAACATTTAGGTCATTTTCGTCCTCCCAAGGCTTATTCTCGTCAAATTAGGGTTGTTAACCAATCTTGTGCATCCAATAAGTGATTTTGTGTCATTGGTTGAACATTTAGGTAATTTTCTTTCTCCCAAGGCTTATTCTCGTCCAATTAGGGTTTTTAACCAATCTTGTGCATCCAATAAGTGATTTTGTGTCATTGGTTGAACATTTAGGTCATTTTCGTCCTCCCTAGGCTTATTCTCGTCTAATTAGGGTTTTTAACCAATCTTGTGCATCCAATAAGTACATTTGTGTCATTTGTTGAACATTTAGGTCATTTTCTTCCTCCCTAGGCTTATTCTCGTCCAATTAGGGTTTTTAACCAATCTTGTGCATCCAATAAGTACATTTGTGTCATTTGTTGAACATTTAGGTCATTTTCTTCCTCCCTAGGCTTATTCTCGTCCAATTAGGGTTTTTAACCAATCTTGTGCATCAAATAAGTGATTTTGTGTCATTGGTTGAACATTTAGGTCATTTTCGTCCTCCCTAGGCTTATTCTCGTCCAATTAGGGTTTTTAACCAATCTTGTGCATCCAATAAGTGATTTAGTGTCATTGGTTGAACAATTAGGTCATTTTCGTCCTCCCTAGGCTTATTCTCGTCCAATTAGGGTTTTTAACCAATCTTGTGCATCCAATAAGTGATTTTGTGTCATTGGTTGAACATTTAGGTCATTTTCGTCCTCCCTAAGCTTATTCTCGTCCAATTAGGGTTTTTAACCAATCTTGTGCATCATATAAGTAAACTTGTGTCATTGGTTGAACATTTAGGTCATTTTCGTCCACCCAAGGCTTATTCTCGTCCAATTAGGGTTTTTAACCAATCTTGTGCATCCAATAAGTGATTTTGTGTCATTGGTTGAACATTTTGGTTATTTTCGTCCTCCCTAGGCTTATTCTCGTCCAATTAGGGTTTTTAACCAATCTTGTGCATCCAATAAGTGATTTTGTGTCATTGGTTGAACATTTAGGTCATTTTCGTCCTCCCTAGGCTTATTCTCGTCCAATTAGGGTTTTTAACCAATCTTGTGCATCCAATAAGTACATTTGTGTCATTGCTTGAACATTTATGTCATTTTCGTCCTCCCTAGGCTTATTCTCGTCCAATTACGGTTTTTAACCAATCTTGTGCATCCAATAAGTGATTTTGTGTCATTGGTTGACTATTTAGGTCATTTTTGCCACCCTAGGCTTATTCTCGTCAAATTAGGGTTTTTTTTACCAATCTTGTGCATCCAATAAGTACATTTGTGTCATTGGTTGAACATTTAGGTCATTTTCGTCCTCCCTAGGCTTATTCTCGTCCAATTAGGGTTTTTAACCAATCTTGTGCATCCAATAAGTGATTTTGTGTCATTGGTTGAACATTTAGGTCATTTTCGTCCTCCCTAGGCTTATTCTCGTCCAATTAGGGTTTTTAACCAATCTTGTGCATCCAATAAGTACAATTGTGTCATTGGTCGAACATTTATGTCATTTTCGTCCTCCCAAGGCTTATTCTCGTCCAATTAGGGTTTTTAACCAATCTTGTGCATCCAATAAGTACATTTGTGTTATTGGTTGAACATTTAGGTCATTTTCGTCCTCCCTAGGCTTATTCTCGTCCAATTAGGGTTTTTAACCAATCTTGTGCATCCAATAAGTGATTTTGTGTCATTGGTTGAACATTTAGGTCATTTTCGTCCTCCCAAGGCTTATTCTCTTCCAATTAGGGTTTTTAACCAATCTTGTGCATCCAAAAAGTACATTTGTGTCATTGGTTGAACATTTAGGTCATTTTCGTCCTCCCTAGGCTTATTCTCGTCCAATTAGGGTTTTTAACCAATCTTGTGCATCCAATAAGTGATTTTGTGTCATTGGTTGAACATTTAGGTCATTTTCGTCCTCCCTTGGCTTATTCTCGTAAAATTAGGGTTTTTAACCAATCTTGTGCATCAAATAAGTACATTTGTGTCATTGTTTAACATTTAAGTCATTTCTGTCCTCCCAAGGCTTATTCTCGTCCAATTAGGGTTTTTAACCAATCTTGTGCATCCAATATGTGATTTTGTGCCATTGGTTGAACATTAAGGTCATTTTCGTCCTCCCATGGCTTGTTCTCGTCCAATTAGGGTTTTTAACCAATCTTGTGCATCCAATAAGTGATTTTGTGCCATTGGTTGAACATTTAGGTCATTTTCGTCCTCCCTAGGCTTATTCTCGTCCAATTAGGGTTTTTAACCAATCTTGTGCATCCAATAAGTGATTTTGTGTCATTGGTTGAACATTTAGGTCATTTTCGTCCTCCCTAGGCTTATTCTCGTCCAATTAGGGTTTTTAACCAATCTTGTGCAAGTAATAAATGATTTTGTGCCATTGGTTGAACATTTAGGTCATTTTCGTCCTCCCTAGGCTTATTCTCGTCCAATTAGGGTTTTTAACCAATCTTGTGCATCCAATAAGTGATTTTGTGTCATTGGTTGAACATTTAGGTCATTTTCGTCCTCCCTAGGCTTATTCTCGTCCAATTAGGGTTTTTAACCTATCTTGTGTATCCAATAAGTGATTTTGTGTCATTGGTTGAACATTTAGGTCATTTTCGTCCTCCCTAGGCTTATTCTCGTCCAATTAGGGTTTTTAACCAATCTTGTGCATCCAATAAGTGATTTTGTGTCATTGGTTGAACATTTAGGTCATTTTCGTCTTGCCATGGCTTATTCTCGTCCAATTAGGGTTTTTAACCAATCTTGTGCATCCAATAAGTGATTTGGTGTCATTGGTTGAACATTTAGGTCATTTTCGTCCTCCCAAGGCTTATTCTCGTCCAATTAGGGTTTTTAACCAATCTTGTGCATCCAATAAGTGATTTTGTGTCATTGGTTGAACATTTAGGTCATTTTCGTCCTCCCAAGGCTTATTCTCGTCCAATTAGGGTTTTTAACCAATCTTGTGCATCCAATAAGTACATTTGTGTCATTGGTTGAACATTTAGGTCATTTTCGTCCTCCCTAGGCTTATTCTCGTGCAGTTAGGGTTTTTAACCAATCTTGTGCATCCAATTAGTACATTTGTGTCATTGGTTGAACATTTAGGTCATTTTCGTCCTCCCAATGCTTATTCTCGTCCAATTAGGGTTTTTAACCAATCTTGTGCATCCAATTAGTGATTTTGTGTCATTGGTTGAACATTTAGGTCATTTTCGTCCTCCCAAGGCTTATTCTCGTCCAATTAGGGTTTTTAACCAATCTTGTGTATCCAATAAGTACATTTGTGTCATTGGTTGATCATTTAGGTCATTTTCGTCCTCCCAAGGCTTATTCTCGTCCAATTAGGGTTTTTAACCAATCTTGTGCATCCAATAAGTGATTTTGTGTCATTGGTTGAACATTTAGGTCATTTTCGTCCTCCCTAGGCTTATTCTCGTCCAATTAGGGTTTTTAACCAATCTTGTGCATCCAATAAGTACATTTGTGTCATTGGTTGAACATTTAGGTTATTTTCGTCCTCCCTAGTCTTATTCTCGTCCAATTAGGGTTTTTAACCAATCTTGTGCATCCAATAAGTACATTTGTGTCATTGGTTGAACACTTAGGTCATTTTCGTCCTCCCTAGGCTAATTCATGTCCAATTAGGGTTTTTAACCAATCTTGTGCATCCAATAAGTGATTTTGTGTCATTGGTTGAATGTTTAGGTCATTTTTGTCCTCCCTAGTCTTATTCTCGTCCAATTAGTGTTTTTAACAAATCTTGTGCATCCAATAAGTGATTTTGTGTCATTGGTTGAACATTTAGGTCATTTTCGTCCTCCCTAGGCTTATTCTCGTCCAATTAGGGTTTTTAACCAATCTTGGGTATCCAATAAGTACATTTGTGTCATTGGTTGAACATTTAGGTCATTTTCGTCCTCCCAAGGCTTATTCTCGTCTAATTAGGGTTTTTAACCAATCTTGTGCATCCAATAAGTGATTTTGTGTCATCGGTTGAACATTTAGGTAATTTTCGTTCTCCCAAGGCTTATTCTGGTCCAATTAGGGTTTTTAACCAATCTTGTGCATCCAATAATTGATTTTGTGTCATTGGTTGAACATTTATGTCATTTTCGTCCTCCCTAGGCTTATTCTTGTCCAATTAGGTTTTTTAACCAATCTTGTGCATCCAATAAGTGATTTTGTGTCATTGGTTGAACATTTAGGTTATTTTCGTCCTCCCTAGTCTTATTCTCGTCCAATTAGGGTTTTTAACCAATCTTGTGCATCCAATAAGTACATTTGTGTCATTGGTTGAACACTTAGGTCATTTTCGTCCTCCCTAGGCTAATTCATGTCCAATTAGGGTTTTTAACCAATCTTGTGCATCCAATAAGTGATTTTGTGTCATTGGTTGAATGTTTAGGTCATTTTTGTCCTCCCTAGGCTTATTCTCGTCCAATTAGGGTTTTTAACCAATCTTGTGCATCCAATAAGTGATTATGTGCCATTGGTTGAAAATTTAGGTCATTTTCGTCCTCCCAAGGCTTATTCTCGTCCAATTAGGGTTTTTAACCAATCTTGTGCATCCAATAAGTACATTTGTGTCATTGGTTGAACATTTTGGTAGTTTTCGTCCTCCCTAGGCTTATTCTCGTCCAATTAGGGTTTTTAACCAATCTTGTGCATCCAATAAGTGATAATGTGTCATTGGTTGAACATTTAGGTCATTTTCTTCCTCCCTAGGCTTATTCTCGTCTAATTAGGGTTTTTAACCAATCTTGTGCATCCAATAAGTACATTTGTGTCATTGGTTGATCATTTAGGTCATTTTCGTCCTCCCAAGGCTTATTCTCATCCAGTTAGGGTTTTTAACCAATCTTGTGCATCCAATAAGTGATTTAGTGTCATTGGTTGAACAATTAGGTCATTTTCGTCCTCCCTAGGCTTATTCTCGTCCAATTAGGGTTTTTAACCAATCTTGTGAATCCAATAAGTACATTTGTGTCATTTGTTGAACATTTAGGTCATTTTCTTCCTCCTTAGGCTTATTCTCGTCCAATAATGGTTTTTAACCAATCTTGTGCATCCAATAAGTGATTTTGTGTCATTGGTTGAACATTTAGGTCATTTTCGTTCTCCCAAGGCTTATTCTCGTCCAATTAGTGTTTTTAACAAATCTTAAGCATCCAATAAGTGATAATGTGTCAATGGTTGAACACTTAGGTCATTTTCGTCCTCCCTAGGCTAATTCTCGTCCAATTAGGGTTTTTAACCAATCTTGTGCATCCAATAAGTGATTTTGTGTCATTGGTTGAATATTTAGGTCATTTTCTTCCTCCCTAGGCTAATTCTCGTCAAATTAGGGTTTTTAACCAATCTTGTGCATCCAATAAGTACATTTGTGTCATTGGTTGAATATTTTGGTCATTTTCGTCCTCCCTACGCTTATTCTCGTCCAATTAGGGTTTTTAATCAATCTTGTGCATCCAATAAGTGATTTAGTGTCATTGGTTGAACAATTAGGTCATTTTCGTCCTCCCTAGGCTTATTCTCGTCCAATTAGGGTTTTTAACCAATCTTGTGCATCCAATAAGTACATTTGTGTCATTTGTTGAACATTTAGGTCATTTTCTTCCTCCCTATGCTTATTCTCGTCCAATTAGGGTTTTTAACCAATCTTGTGCATCCAATAAGTGATTTTGTGTCATTGGTTGAATATTTAGGTCATTTTCGTCCTTCCAAGGCTTATTATCGTCCAATTAGGGTTTATAACAAATCTTGGGCATCCAATAATTACATTTGTGTCATTGGTTGAACATTTAGGTCATTTTCGTCCTCCCAAGGCTTATTCTCGTCAAATTAGGGTTTTTAACCAATCTTGTGCATCCAATAAGTGATTTTGTGTCATTGGTTGAACATTTAGGTAATTTACGTTCTCCCAAGGCTTATTCTCGTCCAATTAGAGTTTTTAACCAATCTTGTGCATCCAATAAGTGATTTTGTGTCATTGGTTTAACATTTAGGTCATTTTCGTCCTCCCTAGGCTTATTCTCGTCCAATTAGGTTTTTTAACCAATCTTGTGCATCCAATAAGTGATTTTGTGTCATTGGTTGAACATTTAGGTCATTTTCGCCCTCCCTAGTCTTATTCTCGTCCAATTAGGGTTTTTAACCAATCTTGTGCATCCAATAAGTACATTTGTGTCATTGGTTGAACACTTAGGTCATTTTCGTCCTCCCTAGGCTAATTCTCGTCCAATTAGGGTTTTTAACCAATCTTGTGCATCCAATAAGTGATTTTGTGTCATTGGTTGAACATTTAGGTCATTTTCGTCCTCCCTAGGCTTATTCTCGTCCAATTAGGGTTTTTAACCAATCTTGTGCATCCAATAAGTGATTTTATGCCATTGGTTGAACATTTAGGTCATTTTCATCCTCCCAAGGCTTATTCTCGTCCAATTAGGGTTTTTAACCAATCTTGTGCATCCAATAAGTGATTTAGTGTCATTGGTTGAACAATTAGGTCATTTTCGTCCTCCCTAGGCTTATTCTCGTCCAATTAGGGTTTTTAACCAATCTTGTGCATCCAATAAGTACATTTGTGTCATTGGTTGAACATTTAGGTCATTTTCTTCCTCCCTAGGCTTATTCTCGTCCAATTAGGGTTTTTAACCAATCTTGTGCATCCAATAAGTGATTTTGTGTCATTGGTTGAACATTTAGGTCATTTTCGTCCTCCCAAGGCTTATTATCGTCCAATTAGGGTTTTTAACAAATCTTGGGCATCCAATAATTACATTTGTGTCATTGGTTGAACATTTAGGTCATTTTCGTCCTCCCAAGTCTGATTCTCGTCCAATTAGGGTTTTTAACCAATCTTGTGCATCCAATAAGTACATTTGTGTCATTGGTTGAACATTTTGGTCATTTTCGTCCTCCCTAGGCTTATTCTCGTCCAATTAGGGTTTTTAACCAATCTTGTGCATCCAATAAGTGATTTAGTGTCATTGGTTGAATATTTAGGTCATTTTCGTCCTCCCTAGGCTTATTCTCGTCCAATTAGGGTTTTTAACCAATCTTGTGCATCCAATAAGTGTTTTTGTGTCATTGGTTGAACATTTAGGTCATTTTCGTCCTCCCTAGGCTTATTCTCATCCAATTAGGGTTTTTAACCAATCTTGTGCATCCAATAAGTGATTTTGTGTCATTGGTTGAACATTTAGGTCATTTTCGTCCTCCCTAGGCTAATTCTCGTCCAATTAGGGTTTTTAACCAATCTTGTGCATCCAATAAGTGATTTTGAGTCATTGGTTGAACATTTAGGTCATTTTTGTCCTCCCTTGGCTTATTCTCGTCCAATTTGGGTTTTTAACCAATCTTGTGCATCCAATAAGTGATTTTGTGCCATTGGTTGAAAATTTAGGTCATTTTCGTCCTCCCAAAGCTTATTCTCGTCCAATTAGGGTTTTTAACCAATCTTGTGCATCCAATAAGTGATTTTGTGTAATTGGTTGAACATTTAGGTCATTTTCGTCCTACCTAGGCTTATTCTCGTCCAATTAGGGTTTTTAACCAATCTTGTGCATCCAATAAGTACATTTGTGTCATTTGTTGAACATTTAGGTCATTTTCTTCCTCCCTAGGCTTATTCTCGTCCAATTAGGGTTTTTAATTAATCTTGTGCATCCAATAAGTACATTTGTGTCATTGGTTGAACATTTAGGTCATTTTCGTGCTCCCAAGGCTTATTCTCGTCCAATTAGGGTTTTTAACCAATCTTGTGCATCCAATAAGTGATTTTGTGTCATTGGTTGAACATTTAGGTCATTTTCGTCCTCCCAAGGCTTATTCTCGTCCAATTAGGGTTTTTAACCAATCTTGTGCATCCAATAAGTGATTTTGTGTCATTGGTTGAACATTTAGGTCATTTTCATCCTCTTAAGGCTTATTCTCGTCCAATTAAGGTTTTTAACCAATCTTGTGAATCCAATAAGTACATTTGTGTCATTGGTTGAACATTTAGGTGATTTTCGTCCTCCCTAGGCTTATTGTCGTCCAATTAGGGTTTTTAACCAATCTTGTGCATCCAATAAGTGATTTTGTGTCATTGGTTGAAAATTTAGGTGATTTCTCCCAAGGCTTATTCTCGTCCAATTAGGGTTTTTAACCAATCTTGTGCATCCAATAAGTGATTTTGTGTCATTGGTTGAACATTTAGGTCATTTTCGTCCTCCCAAGGCTTATTCTCGTCCAATTAGGGTTTTTAACCAATCTTGTGCATCCAATAAGTGATTTTGTGTCATTGGTTAAACATTTAGGTCATTTTCGTCCTCCCAAGGCTTATTCTCGTCCAATTAGGGTTTTTAACCAATCTTGTCCATCCAATAAGTACATTTTTGTCATTTGTTGAACATTTAGGACATTTTCGTCCTCCCAAGGCTTATTCTAGTCCAATTAGGGTTTTTAACCAATCTTGTGCATCCAATAAGTGATTTTGTGTCATTGGTTGAACATTTAGGTCATTTTCGTCCTCCCTAGGCTTATTCTCGTCCAATTAGGGTTTTTAACCAATCTTGTGCATCCAATAAGTAATTTTGTGTCATTGGTTGAACATTTAGGTCTTTTTCGTCCTCCCTAGGCTTATTCTCGTCCAATTAGGGTTTTTAACCAATCTTGTGCATCCAATAAGTGATTTTGTGTCATTGGTTGAACATTTAGGTCATTTTCGTCCTCCCTAAGCTTATTCTCGTCCAATTAGGGTTTTTAACCAACCTTGTGCATCCAATAAGTACACTTGTGTCATTGGTTGAACATTTAGGTCATTTTCGTCCTCCCAAGGCTTATTCTCGTCCAATTAGGGTTTTTAACCAATCTTGTGCATCCAATAAGTACATTTGTGTCATTGGTTGAACATTTAGGTCATTTTCGTATTCCTAAGGCTTATTCTCGTCCAATTAGGGTTTTTAACCAATCTTGTGCATCCAATAAGTACATTTGTGTCATTGGTTGAACATTTAGGTCATTTTCGTCCTCCCAAGGCTTATTCTCGTCCAATTAGGGTTTTTAACAAATCTTATGCATCCAATAAGTGATTTTGTGTCATTGGTTAAACATTTAGGTCATTTTCGTTCTCCCTAGGCTTATTCTTTTCCAATTAGTGTTTTTAACCAATCTTGTGCATCCAATAAGTGATTTTGTGTCATTGGTTGAACATTTAGGTCATTTTCGTCCTCCCAAGGCTTATTATCGTCCAATTAGGGTTTTTAACAAATCTTGGGCATCCAATAAGTACATTTGTGTCATTGGTTGAACATTTAGGTCATTTTCGTCCTCCCAAGGCTTATTCTCGTCCAATTAGGGTTTTTAACCAATCTTGTGCATCCAATAAGTGATTTTGTGTCATTGGTTGAACATTTAGGTCATTTTCATCCTCCAGGGATGTATGCTCGTCCAATTAGGGTTTTTAACCAATCTTGTGCATCCAATTAGTGATTTTGTGTCATTGGTTGAACATTTAGGTCATTTTCGTCCTCCCAAGGCTTATTCTCGTCCAATTAGGGTTTTTAACCAATCTTGTGCATCCAATAAGTGATTTTGTGTCATTTGTTGAACATTTAGGTCATTTTCTTCCTCCCTAGGCTTATTCTCGTCCAATTAGGGTTTTTAACCAATCTTGTGCATCCAATAAGTGATTTTGTGTCATTGGTTGAACATTTAGGTCATTTTCGTCCTTCCAAGGCTTATTATCGTCCAATTAGGGTTTATAACAAATCTTGGGCATCCAATAATTACATTTGTGTCATAGGTTGAACATTTAGGTCATTTTCGTCCTCCCAAGGCTTATTCTCGTCCAATTAGGGTTTTTAACCAATCTTGTGCATCCAATAAGTGATTTAGTGTCATTGGTTGAACAATTAGGTCATTTTCGTCCTCCCTAGGCTTATTATCGTCCAATTAGGGTTTTTAACCAATCTTGTGCATCCAATAAGTACATTTGTGTCATTTGTTGAACATTTAGGTCATTTTCTTCCTCCCTAGGCTTATTCTCGTCCAATTAGGGTTTTTAACCAATCTTGTGCATCCAATAAGTGATTTTGTGTCATTGGTTGAACATTTAGGTCATTTTCGTCCTCCCAAGGCTTATTATCGTCCAATTAGGGTTTTTAACAAATCTTGGGCATCCAATAATTACATTTGTGTCATTGGTTGAACATTTAGGTCATTTTCGTCCTCCCAAGTCTGATTCTCGTCCAATTAGGGTTTTTAACCAATCTTGTGCATCCAATAAGTGATTTTGTGTCATTGGTTGAACATTTAGGTAATTTTCTTCCTCCCTAGGCTTATTCTCGTCCAATAATGGTTTTTAACCAATCTTGTGCATCCAATAAGTGATTTTGTGTCATTGGTTGAACATTTAGGTCATTTTCATTCTCCCAAGGCTTATTCTCATCCAATTAGTGTTTTTAACCAATCTTGTGCATCCAATAAGTACATTTGTGTCATTGGTTGAACACCTAGGTCATTTTCGTCCTCCCTAGGCTTATTCTCGTCCAATTGGGGTTTTTAACCAATCTTTGCATCCAATAAGTGATTTTGTGTCATTGGTTGAACATTTAGGTCATTTTCTTCCTCCCTAGGCTTATTCTCGACCAATTAGGGTTTTTAACCAATCTTGTGCATCCAATAAGTGATTTTGTGCCATTAATTGAACATTTAGGTCATTTTCCTCCTCCCTAGGCTTATTCTCGTCCAATTAAGGTTTTTAACCAATCTTGTGCATCCAATAAGTACATTTGTGTCATTTGTTGAACATTTAGGTCATTTTCTTCCTCCCTATGCTTATTCTCGTCCAATTAGGGTTTTTAACCAATCTTGTGCATCCAATAAGTACATTTGTGCCATTGTTTGAACATTTAGGTCATTTTCAACCTCCCAAGGCTTATTCTCGTCCAATTAGGGTTTTTAACCAATCTTGTGCATCCAATAAGTGATTTTGTGTCATTGGTTGAATAATTAGGTCATTTTCGTCCTCCCTAGGCTTATTCTCGTCCAATTAGGGTTTTTAACCAATCTTGTTTATCCAATAAGTGTTTTTGTGTCATTGGTTGAACATTTAGGTCATTTTCGTCCTCCATAGGCTTATTCTCGTCCAATTAGGGTTTTTAACCAATCTTGTGCATCCAATAAGT
>JBBPBP010000265.1:7323-28307 GCA_037974735.1 Cicer chorassanicum
AACATTTAGGTCATTTTCGTCCTCCCTAGGCTTATTCTCGTCCAATTACGGTTTTTAACCAATCTTGTGCTTCCAATAAGTGATTTTGTGCTATTGTTTGAACATTTAGGTCATTTTCCTCCCCCAAGACTTATTCTCGTCCAATTAGGGTTTTTAACCAATCTTGTGCATCCAATAAGTGATTTTGTGTCATTGGTTGAACATTTAGGTCATTTTCGTCCTCCCTAGGCTTATTCTCGTCCAATTAGGGTTTTTATCAATCTTGTGCATCGAATAAGTGATTTTATGTCATTGATTGAATATTTAGGTCATTTTCGTTCTCCTTATGCTTATTCTCGTCCAATTAGGGTTTTTAACCAATCTTGTGCATCCACTAAGTGATTTTGTTTCATTGGTTGAACATTTAGGTCATTTTCGTCCTCCCAAGGCTTATTCTCGTCCAATTAGGGTTTTTAACCAATCTTGTGCATCCAATAAGTACATTTGTGTCATTGGTTGAACATTTAGGTCATTTTCGTCCTCCCAAGGCTTGTTCTCGTTCAATTAGGGTTTTTAACCAATCTTGTGCATCCAATAAGTGATTTTCGGTCATTGATTGAACATTTAGGTCATTTTCGTCCTCCCAAGGCTTATTCTCATCCAATTAGGGTTTTTAACCAATCTTGTGCATCCAATAAGTGATTTTGTGTCATTGGTTTAACATTTAGGTCATTTTCGTCCTCCCTAGGCTTATTCTCGTCCAATTACGGTTTTTAACCAATCTTGTGCTTCCAATAAGTGATTTTGTGCTATTGTTTGAACATTTAGGTCATTTTCCTCCCCCAAGACTTATTCTCGTCCAATTAGGGTTTTTAACCAATCTTGTGCATCCAATAAGTGATTTTGTGTCATTGGTTGAACATTTAGGTCATTTTCGTCCTCCCTAGGCTTATTCTCGTCCAATTAGGGTTTTTAACCTATCTTGTGCATCCAATAAGTACACTTGTGTCATTGGTTGAACATTTAGATCATTTTCGTCCTCTCAATGCTTATTCTCGTCCAATTAGGGTTTTTAACCAATCTTGTGCATCCAATAAGTGATTTTGTGTCATTGGTTGAACATTTAGGTCATTTTCGTCCTCCCTATGCTTATTCTCGTCCAATTAGGGTTTTTAACCAATCTTGTGCATCCAATAAGTATACTTGTGCCATTGGTTGAACATTTAGGTCATTTTCGTCCTCCCTAGGCTTATTCTCGTCCAATTAGGGTTTTTAACCAATCTTGTGCATCCAATAAGTGATTTTGTGTCATTGGTTGAACATTTAGGTCATTTTCGTCCTCCCTAGGCTTATTCTCGTCCAATTAGGGTTTTTAACCAATCTTGTGCATCCAATAAGTGCATTTGTGTCATTGGTTGAACATTTAGGTCATTTATGTCCTCCAAAGGCTTATTCTCGTCCAATTAGGGTTTTTAACCAATCTTGTGCATCCAATAAGTGATTTTGTGTCATTGGTTGAACATTTAGGTCATTTTCGTCCTCCCAAGGCATATTCTCTTCCAATTAGGGTTTTTAACCAATCTTGTGCATCCAATAAGTGATTTTGTGTCATTGATTGAACATTTAGGTCATTTACGTTCTCCCAAGGGTTATTCTCGTCCAATTAGGGTTTTTAACCAATCTTGTGCATCCAATAAGTGATTTTGTGTCATTGGTTGAACATTTAGGTCATTTTCGTCTTCCCTAGGCTTATTCTCGTCCAATTAGGTTTTTTAACCAATCTTGTGCATCCAATAAGTGATTTTGTGTCATTGGTTGAACATTTAGGTCATTTTCGTCCTCCCTAGTCTTATTCTCGTCCAATTAGGGTTTTTAACCAATCTTGTGCATCCAATAAGTACATTTGTGTCATTGGTTGAACATTTAGGTCATTTTCGTCCTCCCTAGGCTTATTCTCGTCCAATTTGGGTTTTTAACCAATCTTGTGCATCCAATAAGTAATTTTGTGTCATTGGTTGAACATTTAGGTCATTTTCGTCCTCCCAAGGCTTATTCTCGTCCAATTAGGGTTTTTAACCAATCTTGTGCATCCAATAAGTACATTTATGTCATTGGTTGAACATTTAGGTTATTTTCGTCCTCCCAAGGCTTATACTCGTCCAATAAGGGTTTTTAACCAATCTTGTGCATCCAATAAGTGATTTTGTGTCATTGGTTGAACATTTACGTCATTTTCGTCCTCCGAAGGCTTATTCTTGTCCAATTAGGGTTTTTAACCAATCTCGTGCATCCAATAATTACATTTGTGTCAATTGTTGAACATTTAGGTCATTTTCGTCCTCCCTAGGCTTATTCTCGTCCAATTAGGGTTTTTAACCAATCTTGTGCATCCAATAAGTGATTTTGTGTCATTGGTTGAACATTTAGGTCATTTTCGTCCTCCCTAGGCTTATTCTCGTCCAATTAGGGTTTTGAACCAATCTTGTGCATCCAATAAGTGATTTTGTGTCAATGGTTGAATAATTAGGTCATTTTCGTCCTCCCTAGGCTTATTCTCGTCCAATTAGGGTTTTTAACCAATCTTGTGCATCCAATAAGTGATTTTGTGTCATTGGTTGAACATTTAGGTCATTTTCGTCCTCCCTAGGCTTATTCTCGTCCAATTAGGGTTTTGAACAAATATTGTGCATCCAATAAGTGATTTTGTGTCATTGGTTGAACATTTAGGTCATTTTCGTCCTCCCTAGGCTTATTCTCGTCCAATTAGGGTTTTTAACCAATCTTGTGCATCCAATAAGTGATTTTGTGTCATTGGTTGAACATTTAGGTCATTTTCGTCCTCCCTAGGCTTATTCTCGTCCAATTAGGGTTTTTAACCAATCTTGTGCATCCAATAGGTGATTTTGTGTCATTTGTTGAACATTTAGGTCATTTTCGTCCTCCCTTAGCTTATTCTCGTCCAATTAGGGTTTTTAACCAATCTTGTGCATCCAATAAGTACATTTGTGTCATTGGTTGAACATTTAGGTCATTTTCGTCCTCCCTAGGCTTATTCTCGTCCAATTAGGGTTTTTAACCAATCTTGTGCATCCAATAAGTACATTTGTGTCATAAGTTGAACATTTAGGTCATTTTCGTCCTCCCTAGGCTTATTCTCGTCCAATTAGGGTTTTTAACCAATCTTGTGCATCCAATAAGTGATTTTGTGTCATTGGTTGAACATTTAGGTCATTTTCGTCCTCCCTAGGCTTATTCTCGTCCAATTAGGGTTTTTAACCAATCTTGTGGATCCAATAAGTACATTTGTGTCATTGGTTGAACATTTAGGTCATTTTCGTGGTCCCAATGCTTATTCTCGTCCAATTAAGGTTTTTAACCAATCTTGTGCGTCCAATAAGTGATTTTGTGTCATTGGTTGAACATTTAGTTTATTTTCGTCCTCCCTAGGCTTATTCTCGTGCAATTAGGTGTTTTAACCAATCTTGTGCATCCAATAAGTACATTTGTGTCATTGGTTGAACATTTAGGTCATCTTCGTCCTCCCTAGGCTTATTCTCGTCCAATTAGGGTTTTTAACCAATCTTGTGCATCCAATAAGTGATTTTGTGTCATTGGTTGAACATTTAGGTCATTTTTGTCCTCCCTAGGCTTATTCTCGTCCAATTAGGGTTTTTAACCAATCTTGTGCATCCAATAAGTACATTTGTGTCATTGGTTGAACATTTTGGTCATTTTTCGTCCTCCCTAGGCTTATTCTCGTCCAATTAGGGTTTTTAACCAATCTTGTGCATCCAATAAGTGATTTAGTGTCATTGGTTGAACAATTAGGTCATTTTCGTCCTCCCTAGGCTTATTCTCGTCCAATTAGGGTTTTTAACCAATCTTGTGCATCCAATAAGTACATTTGTGTCATTTGTTGAACATTTAGGTCATTTTCTTCCTCCCTAGGCTTATTCTAATCCGATTAGGGTTTTTAACCAATCTTGTGCATCTAATAAGTACATTTGTGTCATTGGTTGAACATTTTGGTCATTTTCGTCCTCCCTAGGCTTATTCTCGTATAAATTAGGGTTTTTAACCAATCTTGTGCATCCAATAAGTGATTTTGTGTCATTGGTTGAACATTTAGGTCATTTTCGTCCTTCCAAGGCTTATTATCGTCCAATTAAGGTTTATAACAAATCTTGGGCATCCAATAATTACATTTGTGTCATTGGTTGAACATTTAGGTCATTTTCGTCCTCCCAAGGCTTATTCTCGTCCAATTAGGGTTTTTAACCAATCTTGTGCATCTAATAAATGATTTAGTGTCATTGGTTGAACAATTAGGTCATTTTCGTCCTCCCTAGGCTTATTCTCGTCCAATTAGGGTTTTTAACCAATCTTGTGCATCCAATAAGTACATTTGTGTCATTTGTTGAACATTTAGGTCATTTTCTTCCTCCCTAGGCTTATTCTCGTCCAATTAGGGTTTTTAACCAATCTTGTGCATCCAATAAGTGATTTTGTGTCATTGGTTGAATATTTAGGTCATTTTCGTCCTTCCAATGCTTATTATCGTCCAATTAGGGTTTATAACAAATCTTGGGCGTCCAATAATTACATTTGTGTCATTGGTTGAACATTTAGGTCATTTTCGTCCTCCCAAGGCTTATTCTCGTCAAATTAGGGTTTTTAACCAATCTTGTGCATCCAATAAGTGATTTTGTGTCATTGGTTGAACATTTAGGTAATTTTCGTTCTCCCAAGGCTTATTCTCGTCCAATTAGAGTTTTTAACCAATCTTGTGCATCCAATAAGTGATTTTGTGTCATTGGTTGAACATTTAGGTCATTTTCATCCTCCCTAGGCTTATTCTCGTCCAATTAGGGTTTTTAACCAATCTTGTGCATCCAATAAGTGATTTTGTGTCATTCTTTGAACATTTAGGTCATTTTCGTCCTCCCTAGTCTTATTCTCGTCCAATTAGGGTTTTTAACCAATCTTGTGCATCCAATAAGTACATTTGTGTCATTGGTTGAACATTTTGGTCATTTTCGTCCTCCCTAGGCTTATTCTCGTCCAATTAGGGTTTTTAACCAATCTTGTGCATCCAATAAGTGATTTAGTGTCATTGGTTGAACAATTAGGTCATTTTCGTCCTCCCTAGGCTTACTCTCGTCCAATTAGGGTTTTTAACCAATCTTGTGCATCCAATAAGTACATTTGTGTCATTTGTTGAACATTTAGGTCATTTTCTTCCTCCCTAGGCTTATTCTCGTCCAATTAGGGTTTTTAACCAATCTTGTGCATCCAATAAGTACATTTGTGTCATTTGTTGAACATTTAGGTCATTTTCTTCCTCCCTAGGCTTATTCTCGTCCAATTAGGGTTTTTAACCAATCTTGTGCATCAAATAAGTGATTTTGTGTCATTGGTTGAACATTTAGGTCATTTTCGTCCTCCCTAGGCTGATTCTCGTCCAATTTGGGTTTTTAACCAATCTTGGGTATCCAATTAGTACATTTGTGTCATTGGTTGAACATTTAGGTCATTTTCGTCCTCCCAAGGCTTATTCTCGTCTAATTAGGGTTTTTAACCAATTTTGTGCATCCAATAAGTGATTTTGTGTCATTGGTTGAACATTTAGGTCATTTTTGTCCTCCCTAGGCTTATTCTCGTCCAATTAGGGGTTTTAACCAATCTTGTGCATCCAATAAGTGATTTTGTTTCTTTGGTTGAACATTTAGGTCATTTTCGTCTTCCCTAGGCTTATTCTCGTCCAATTAGGTTTTTTAACCAATCTTGTGCATCCAATAAGTGATTTTGTGTCATTGATTGAACATTTAGGTCATTTACGTTCTCCCAAGGGTTATTCTCGTCCAATTAGGGTTTTTAACCAATCTTGTGCATCCAATAAGTGATTTTGTGTCATTGGTTGAACATTTAGGTCATTTTCGTCTTCCCTAGGCTTATTCTCGTCCAATTAGGTTTTTTAACCAATCTTGTGCATCCAATAAGTGATTTTGTGTCATTGGTTGAACATTTAGGTCATTTTCGTCCTCCCTAGTCTTATTCTCGTCCAATTAGGGTTTTTAACCAATCTTGTGCATCCAATAAGTACATTTGTGTCATTGGTTGAACACTTAGGTCATTTTTGTCCTCCCTAGGATAATTCTCGTCATTTCGGGTTTTTAACCAATCTTGTGCATCCAATAAGTGATTTTGTGTCATTGGTTGAACATTTAGGTCATTTTTGTCCTCCCTAGGCTTATTCTCGTCCAATTAGGGTTTTTAACCAATCTTGTGCATCCAATAAGGACATTTGTGTCATTGGTTGAACATTTAGGTCATTTTCGTCCTCCCAAGGCTTATTGTCGTCCAATTAGGGTTTTTAACCAATCTTGTGCATCCAATAAGTGATTTTGTGTCATTCTTTGAACATTTAGGTCATTTTCGTCCTCCCTAGTCTTATTCTCGTCCAATTAGGGTTTTTAACCAATCTTGTGCATCCAATAAGTACATTTGTGTCATTGGTTGAACATTTTGGTCATTTTCGTCCTCCCTAGGCTTATTCTCGTCCAATTAGGGTTTTTAACCAATCTTGTGCATCCAATAAGTACATTTGTGTCATTCGTTGAACATTTAGGTCATTTTCTTCCTCCCTAGGCTTATTCTCGTCCAATTAGGGTTTTTAACCAATCTTGTGCATCCAATAAGTGATTTTGTGTCATTGGTTGAACATTTAGGTCATTTTCATCCTCCCTAGGCTTATTCTTGTCCAATTAGGGGTTTTAACCAATCTTGTGCATCCAATAAGTGATTTTGTTTCTTTGGTTGAACATTTAGGTCATTTTCGTCCTCCGAAGACTTATACTCGTCCAATTAGGGTTTTTAACAAATCTTGTGCATCCAATAAGTACATTTGTGTCATTGGTTGAACATTTTTTTAACTTTTCGTCCTCCCAATGCTTATTCTCGTCCAATTAGGTTTTTTAACCAATCTTGTGCATCCAATAAGTACATTTGCGTCATTGGTAGAACACTTAGGTCATTTTCGTCCTCCCTCGGCTAATTCTCGTCCAATTAGGGTTTTTAACCAATCTTGTGCATCCAATAAGTGATTTTGTGTCATTGGTTGAACATTTAGGTCATTTTTGTCCTCCCTATGCTTATTCTCGTCCAATTAGGGTTTTTAACCAATCTTGTGCATCCAATAAGTGATTTTGTGCCATTGGTTGAACATTTAGGTCATTTTCGTCCTCCCAAGGCTTATTCTCGTCCAATTAGGGTTTTTTAACAAATATTGTGCATCCAATAAGTACATTTGTGTCATTGGTTGAACATTTTGTTAACTTTTCGTCCTCCCTAGTCTTATTCTCGTCCAATTCGGGTTTTTAACCAATCTTGTGCATCCAATAAGTACATTTGTGTCATTGGTTGAACACTTAGGTCATTTTTGTCCTCCCAAGGCTAATTCTCGTCCAATTAGGGTTTTTAACCAATCTTGTGCATCCAATATGTGATTTTGTGTCATTGGTTGAACATTTAGGTCATTTTTGTCCTCCCTAGGCTTATTCTCGTCAAATTAGGGTTTTTAACCAATCTTGTGCATCCAATAAGGACATTTGTGTCATTGGTTGAACCTTTAGGTCATTTTCGGCCTCCCAAGGCTTATTCTCGTCCAATTAGGGTTTTTAACCAATCTTGTGCATCCAATAAGTGATTTTGTGTCATTCTTTGAACATTTAGGTCATTTTCGTCCTCCCTAGTCTTATTCTCGTCCAATTAGGGTTTTTAACCAATCTTGTGCATCCAATAAGTACATTTGTGTCATTGGTTGAACACTTAGGTCATTTTTGTCCTCCCTAGGCTAATTCTCGTCCAATTCGGGTTTTTAACCAATCTTGTGCATCCAATAAGTGATTTTGTGTCATTGGTTGAACATTTAGGTCATTTTTGTCCTCCCTAGGCTTATTCTCGTCCAATTAGGGTTTTTAACCAATCTTGTGCATCCAATAAGGACATTTGTGTCATTGGTTGAACATTTAGGTCATTTTCGTCCTCCCTAGGCTTATTCTCGTCCAATTAGGGTTTTTAACCAATCTTGTGCATCCAATAAGTACATTTGTGTCATTGGTTGAACATTTAGGTCATTTTCGTCCTCCCAAGGCTTATTCTCGTCCAATTAGGGTTTTTAACCAATGTTGGGCATCCAATAAGTACATTTGTGTCATTGTTTGAACATTTAGGTCATTTTCGTCCTCCCTAGGCTTATTCTCGTCTAATTAGGGTTTTCAACCAATCTTGAGCATCCAATAAGTGATTTTGTGACATTGGTTGAACATTTAGGTCATTTTCGTCCTCCCAAGGCTTATTCTCGTCCAATTAGGGTTTTTAACCAATCTTGTGCATCCAATAAGTACATTTGTGTCATTGGTTGAACATTTAGGTCATTTTCGTCCTCCCAAGGCTTATTCTCGTCCAATTAGGGTTTTTAACCAATCTTGTGCATCCAATACGTACTTTTGTGTCATTGGTTGAACATTTAGGTCATTTTCGTCCTCCCAAGGCTTATTCTCGTCCAATTAGGGTTTTTAACCAATCTTGTGCATCCAATAAGTACATTTGTGTCATTGGTTGAACATTTAGGTCATTTTCGTCCTCCCAAGGCTTATTCTCGTCCAATTAGGGTTTTTAACCAATCTTGTGCATCCAATAAGTGATTTTGTGTCAGTGGTTGAACATTTAGGTCATTTTCGTCCTCCCAAGGCTTATTCTCGTCCAATTAGGGTTTTTAATTAATCTCGTGCATCCAATAAGTACATTTGTGTCGTTGGTTGAACATTTAAGTCATTTTCGTCCTCCCATGGCTTATTCTCGTCCAATTAGGGTTTTTAACCAATCTTGTGCATCCAATAAGTACATTTGTGTCATTGGTTGAACATTTAGGTCATTTTCGTCCTCCCAAGGCTTATTCTCGTCCAATTAGGGTTTTTAACCAATCTTGTGTATCCGATAAGTTCATTTGTGTCATTGGTTGAACATTTAGGTCATTTTCGTCCTCCCAAGGCTTATTCTCGTCCAATTAGGGTTTTTAACCAATCTTGTGCATCCAATAAGTACATTTGTGTCATTGGTTGAACATTTAGGTCATTTTCGTCCTCCTTCGGCTTATTCTCGTCCAATTAGGGTTTTTAACCAATCTTGTGCATCCAATAAGTACATTTGTGTCATTGGTTGAACATTTAGGTCATTTTCGTCCTCCCAAGGCTTATTCTCGTCCAATTAGGGTTTTTAACCAATCTTTAGCATCCAATAAGTGATTTTGTTTCATTGGTTGAACATTTAGGTCATTTTCGTCCTCCCAAGGCTTATTCTCGTCCAATTAGGGTTTTTAACCAATCTTGTGCATCCAATAAGTGATTTTGTGTCGTTGGTTGAACATTTAGGTCATTTTCGTCCTCCCAAGGCTTATTCTCGTCCAATTAGGGTTTTTAACCAATCTTATGCATCCAATAAGTTATTTTGTGTCATTGGTTTAACATTTAGGTCATTTTCGTCCTCCCAAGGCTTATTCTCGTCCAATTAGGGTTTTTAACCAATCTTGTGCATCCAATAAGTACATTTGTGTCATTGGTTGAACATTTAGGTCATTTTCGTCCTCCCAAGGCTTATTCTCGTCCAATTAGGGTTTTTAACCAATATTGTGCATCCAATAAGTGATTTTGTGTCTTTGGTTGAACATTTAGGTCATTTTCGTCCTCCCAAGGCTTATTCTCGTCCAATTAGGGTTTTTAACCAATCTTGTGCATCCAATAAGTACATTTGTGTCATTGGTTGAACATTTAGGTCATTTTCGTCCTCCCAAGGCTTATTCTCGTCCAATTAGGGTTTTTAACCAATCTCGTGCATCCAATAAGAACATTTGTGTCATTGGTTGAACATTTAGGTCATTTTCGTCCTCCCAAGGCTTATTTCGTCCAATTAGGGTTTTTAACAAATCTTGTGCTTCCAATAAGTGATTTTGTGTCATTGGTTGAACATTTAGGTCATTTTCGTCCTCCCAAGGCTTATTCTCGTCCAATTAAGGTTTTTAACCAATCTTGTGCATCCAATAAGTGATTTTGTTTTATTGGTTGAACATTTAGGTCATTTTCGTCCTCCCAATGCTTATTCTCGTCCAATTAGGGTTTTTAACCAATCTTGTGCATCCAATAAGTACATTTGTGTCATTGGTTGAACATTTAGGTCATTTTCGTCCTCCCAAGGCTTATTTTCGTCCAATTAGGGTTTTTAACCAATCTTGTGCATCAAATAAGTGATTTTGTGTCATTGGTTGAACATTTAGGTCATTTTCGTCCTCCCTAGGCTTATTCTCGTCCAATTAGGGTTTTTAACCAATCTTGGGTATCCAATTAGTACATTTGTGTCATTGGTTGAACATTTAGGTCATTTTCTTCCTCCCAAGGCTTATTGTCGTCTAATTAGGGTTTTTAACCAATCTTGTGCATCCAATAAGTGATCTTGTGACATTGGTTGAACATTTAGGTCATTTTTGTCCTCCCTAGGCTTATTCTCGTCCAATTAGGGGTTTTAACCAATCTTGTGCATCCAATAAGTGATTTTGTTTCTTTGGTTGAACAATTAGGTCATTTTCGTCCTCCCAAGGCTTATACTCGTCCAATTAGGGTTTTTAACAAATCTTGTGCATCCAATAAGTACATTTGTGTCATTGGTTGAACATTTTGTTAACTTTTCGTCCTCCCAAGGCTTATTCTCGTCCAGTTAGGGTTTTTAACCAATCTTGTGCATCCAATAAGTGATTTTGTGTCATTGGTTGAAAATTTAGGTCATTTTCGTCCTCCCAAGGCTTATTCTCGTCTAATTAGGGTTTTTAACCAATCTTGTGCATCCAATAAGTGATTTTGTGTCATTGGTTGAACATTTAGGTCATTTTTGTCCTCCCTAGGCTTATTCTCGTCCAATTAGGGGTTTTAACCAATCTTGTGCATCCAATAAGTGTTTTTGTTTCTTTGGTTGAACATTTAGGTCATTTTCGTCTTCCCTAGGCTTATTCTCGTCCAATTAGGTTTTTTAACCAATCTTGTGCATCCAATAAGTGATTTTGTGTCATTGATTGAACATTTAGGTCATTTACGTTCTCCCAAGGGTTATTCTCGTCCAATTAGGGTTTTTAACCAATCTTGTGCATCCAATAAGTGATTTTGTGTCATTGGTTGAACATTTAGGTCATTTTCGTCTTCCCTAGGCTTATTCTCGTCCAATTAGGTTTTTTAACCAATCTTGTGCATCCAATAAGTGATTTTGTGTCATTGGTTGAACATTTAGGTCATTTTCGTCCTCCCTAGTCTTATTCTCGTCCAATTAGGGTTTTTAACCAATCTTGTGCATCCAATAAGTACATTTGTGTCATAGGTTGAACACTTAGGTCATTTTTGTCCTCCCTAGGCTAATTCTCGTCATTTCGGGTTTTTAACCAATCTTGTGCATCCAATAAGTGATTTTGTGTCATTGGTTGAACATTTAGGTCATTTTTGTCCTCCCTAGGCTTATTCTCGTCCAATTAGGGTTTTTAACCAATCTTGTGCATCCAATAAGGACATTTGTGTCATTGGTTGAACATTTAGGTCATTTTCGTGCTCCCAAGGCTTATTCTCGTCCAATTAGGGTTTTTAACCAATCTTGTGCATCCAATAAGTGATTTTGTGTCATTCTTTGAACATTTAGGTCATTTTCGTCCTCCCTAGTCTTATTCTCGTCCAATTAGGGTTTTTAACCAATCTTGTGCATCCAATAAGTACATTTGTGTCATTGGTTGAACATTTTGGTCATTTTCGTCCTCCCTAGGCTTATTCTCGTCCAATTAGGGTTTTTAACCAATCTTGTGCATCCAATAAGTGATTTAGTGTCATTGGTTGAACAATTAGGTCATTTTCGTCCTCCCTAGGCTTACTCTCGTCCAATTAGGGTTTTTAACCAATCTTGTGCATCCAATAAGTACATTTGTGTCATTTGTTGAACATTTAGGTCATTTTCTTCCTCCCTAGGCTTATTCTCGTCCAATTAGGGTTTTTAACCAATCTTGTGCATCCAATAAGTACATTTGTGTCATTTGTTGAACATTTAGGTCATTTTCTTCCTCCCTAGGCTTATTCTCGTCCAATTAGGGTTTTTAACCAATCTTGTGCATCAAATAAGTGATTTTGTGTCATTGGTTGAACATTTAGGTCATTTTTGTCCTCCCAAGGCTTGTTCTCGTCCAATTAGGGTTTTTAACCAATCTTGTGCATCCAATAAGTGATTTTGTTTCTTTGGTTGAACATTTAGGTCATTTTCGTCCTCCCAAGGCTTATACTCGTCCAATTAGGGTTTTTAACAAATCTTGTGCATCCAATAAGTACATTTGTGTCATTGGTTGAACATTTTGTTAACTTTTCGTCCTCCCAAGGCTTATTCTCGTCCAGTTAGGGTTTTTAACCAATCTTGTGCATCCAATAAGTGATTTTGTGTCATTGGTTGAACATTTAGGTCATTTTCGTCCTCCCTAGGCTTATTCTCGTCCAATTAGGTTTTTTAACCAATCTTGTGCATCCAATAAGAGATTTTGTGTCATTGGTTGAACATTTAGGTCATTTTCGTACTCCCTAGGCTTATTCTCGTCCAATTAGGGTTTTTTAACCAATCTTGTGCATCCAATAAGTGTTTTTGTGTCATTGGTTGAACATTTTGGTCAGTTTCGTCCTCCCTAGGCTTATTCTCGTCCAATTAGGGTTTTTAACCAATCTTGTGCATCCAATAAGTACATTTGTGTCATTTGTTGAACATTTAGGTCATTTTCTTCCTCCCTAGGCTTATTCTCGTCCAATTAGGGTTTTTAACCAATCTTGTGCATCAAATAAGTGATTTTGTGTCATTGGTTGAACATTTAGGTCATTTTCGTCCTCCCTAGGCTTATTCTCGTCCAATTAGGTTTTTTAACCAATCTTGTGCATCCAATAAGTGATTTTGTGTCATTGGTTGAACATTTAGGTCATTTTCGTCCTCCCTAGTCTTATTCTCGTCCAATTAGGGTTTTTAACCAATCTTGTGCATCCAATAAGTACATTTGTGTCATTGGTTGAACACTTAGGTCATTTTCGTCCTCCCTTGGCTAATTCTTGTCTAATTAGGGTTTTTAACCAATCTTGTGCATCCAATAAGTGATTTTGTGTCATTGGTTGAACATTTAGGTCATTTTCATCCTCCCTAGGCTTATTCTCGACCAATAAGGGTTTTTAACCAATCTTGTGCATCCAATAAGTGATTTTGTGCCATTGGTTGAACATTTAGGTCATTTTCGTCGTCCCTAGGCTTATTCTCGTCCAATTAGGGTTTTTAACCAATCTTGTGCATCCAATAAGTACATTTGTGTCATTTGTTCAACATTTAGGTCATTTTCTTCCTCGCTAGGCTTATTCTCGTCCAATTAGGGTTTTTAACCAATCTTGTGCATCCAATAAGTACATTTGTGTCATTGGTTGAACATTTAGGTCATTTTCGTCCTCCCAAGGCTTATTCTCGTCCAATTAGGGTTTTTAACCAATCTTGTGCATCCAATAAGTGATTTTGTGTTGTTGGTTGAACATTTAGGTCATTTTTGTCCTCCCAAGGCTTATTCTCGTCCAATTAGGGTTTTTAACCAATCTTGTGCATCCAATAAATACATTTGTGTCATTGGTTGAACATTTAGGTCATTTTCGTCCTCCCAAGGCTTATTCTCGTCCAATTAGGGTTTTTAACCAATCTTGTGCATCCAATAAGTGCTTTTGTGTCATTGGTTGAACATTTAGGTCATTTTCGTCCTCCCAAATCTTATTCTCGTCCAATTAGGGTTTTTAACCAATCTTGTGCATCCAATAAGTACATTTGTGTCATTGGTTGAACATTTAGGTCATTTTCGTCCTCCCAAGGCTTATTCTCGTCCAATTAGGGTTTTTAACCAATCTTGGGCATCCAATAAGTATATTTGTGTCATTGGTTGAACATTTAGGTCATTTTCGTCCTCCCAAGGCTTATTCTCGTCCAATTAGGGTTTTTAACCAATCTTGTGCATCCAATAACTACATTTGTGTCATTGGTTGAACATTTAGGTCATTTTCGTCCTCCCTATGCTTATTCTCGCCCAATTAGAATTTTTAACCAATCTTGTGCATCCAATAAGTGATTTTGTGTCATTGGTTGAACATTTAGGTCATTTTCGTCCTCCCTAGGCTTATTCTCGTCCAATTAGGGTTTTTAACCAATCTTGTGCATCCAATAAGTGATTTTGTGTCATTGGTTGAACATTTAGGTTATTTTCGTCCTCCCTAGGCTTATTCTCGTCCAATTAGGTTTTTTAACCAATCTTGTGCATCCAATAAGTGATTTTGTGTCATTGGTTGAACATTTAGGTCATTTTCGTCCTCCCTAGTCTTATTCTCGTCCAATTAGGGTTTTTAACCAATCTTGTGCATCCAATAAGTACATTTGTGTCATTGGTTGAACACTTAGGTCATTTTTGTCCTCCCTAGGCTAATTCTCGTCCAATTCGGGTTTTTAACCAATCTTGTGCATCCAATAAGTGATTTTGTGTCATTGGTTGAACATTTAGGTCATTTTTGTCCTCCCTAGGCTTATTCTCGTCCAATTAGGGTTTTTAACCAATCTTGTGCATCCAATAAGTACGTTTGTGTCATTGGTTGAACATTTAGGTCATTTTCGTCCTCCTAAGGCTTATTCTCGCTCAATTAGGGTTTTTAACCATTCTTGTGCATCCAATAAGTGATTTTGTGTCATTGGTTGAACATTTAGGTCATTTTCGTCCTCCCTATGCTTATTCTCGTCCAATTAGGGTTTTTAACCAATCTTGTGCATCCAATAAGTACATTTGTGTCATTGGTTGAACATTTAGGTCATTTTCGTCCTCCCAAGGCTTATTCTCGTCCAATTAGGGTTTTTAACCAATCTTGTGCATCCAATAAGTGATTTTGTGTCATTGGTTGAACATTTAGGTCATTTTAATCCTCCAAGGCTTATTCTCGTCCAATTATGGTTTTTAACCAATCTTGTGCATCCAATAAGTGATTTTGTGTCATTGGTTGAACATTTAGGTCATTTTCGTCCTCCCAAGGCTTATTCTCGTCCAATTAGGGTTTTTAACCAATCTTGTGCATCCAATAAGTACATTTGTGTCATTAGTTGAACATTATGTCATTTTCGTCCTCCCTAGGCTTATTCTCGTCCAATTAGGGTTTTTAACCAATCTTGTGCATCCAATAAGTACATTTGTGTCATTGGTTGAACATTTAGGTCATTTTCGTCCTCCCAAGGCTTATTCTCGTCCAATTAGGGTTTTTAACCAATCTTGTGCATCCAATAAGTACATTTGTGTCATTGGTTGAACATTTAGGTCATTTTCGTCCTCCCAAGGCTTATTCTCGTCCAATTAGGGTTTTTAACCAAACTTGTGCATCCAATAAGTGATTTTGTGTCGTTGGTTGAACATTTAGGTCATTTTCGTCCTGTCAAGGCTTATTCTCGTCCAATTAAGGTTTTTAACCAATCTTGTGCATCGAATAAGTACATTTGTGTCATTGGTTGAACATTTAGGTCATTTTCGTCCTCCCAAGGCTTATTCTCGTCCAATTAGGGTTTTTAACCAATCTTGTGCATCCAATAAGTACATTTGTGTCATTGGTTGAACATTTAGGTCATTTTCGTCCTCCCAAAACTTATTCTCGTCCAATTAGGGTTTTTAACCAATCTTGTGCATCCAATAAGTACATTTGTGTCACTGGTTGAACATTTAGGTCATTTTCGTCCTCCCTAGGCTTATTCTCGTCCAATTAGGGTTTTTAACCAATCTTGTGCATCCAATAAGTGATTTTGTGTCATTGGTTGAACATTTAGGTCATTTTCATCCTCCCTAGGCTTATTCTTGTCCAATTAGGGGTTTTAACCAATCTTGTGCATCCAATAAGTGATTTTGTTTCTTTGGTTGAACATTTAGGTCATTTTCGTCCTCCGAAGACTTATACTCGTCCAATTAGGGTTTTTAACAAATCTTGTGCATCCAATAAGTACATTTGTGTCATTGGTTGAACATTTTTTTAACTTTTCGTCCTCCCAATGCTTATTCTCGTCCAATTAGGTTTTTTAACCAATCTTGTGCATCCAATAAGTACATTTGCGTCATTGGTAGAACAGTTAGGTCATTTTCGTCCTCCCTAGGCTAATTCTCGTCCAATTAGGGTTTTTAACCAATCTTGTGCATCCAATAAGTGATTTTGTGTCATTGGTTGAACATTTAGGTCATTTTTGTCCTCCCTATGCTTATTCTCGTCCAATTAGGGTTTTTAACCAATCTTGTGCATCCAATAAGTGATTTTGTGCCATTGGTTGAACATTTAGGTCATTTTCGTCCTCCCAAGGCTTATTCTCGTCCAATTAGGGTTTTTTAACAAATATTGTGCATCCAATAAGTACATTTGTGTCATTGGTTGAACATTTTGTTAACTTTTCGTCCTCCCTAGTCTTATTCTCGTCCAATTCGGGTTTTTAACCAATCTTGTGCATCCAATAAGTACATTTGTGTCATTGGTTGAACACTTAGGTCATTTTTGTCCTCCCAAGGCTAATTCTCGTCCAATTAGGGTTTTTAACCAATCTTGTGCATCCAATATGTGATTTTGTGTCATTGGTTGAACATTTAGGTCATTTTTGTCCTCCCTAGGCTTATTCTCGTCAAATTAGGGTTTTTAACCAATCTTGTGCATCCAATAAGGACATTTGTGTCATTGGTTGAACCTTTAGGTCATTTTCGGCCTCCCAAGGCTTATTCTCGTCCAATTAGGGTTTTTAACCAATCTTGTGCATCCAATAAGTGATTTTGTGTCATTCTTTGAACATTTAGGTCATTTTCGTCCTCCCTAGTCTTATTCTCGTCCAATTAGGGTTTTTAACCAATCTTGTGCATCCAATAAGTACATTTGTGTCATTGGTTGAACATTTTGGTCATTTTCGTCCTCCCTAGGCTTATTCTCATCCAATTAGGGTTTTTAACCAATCTTGTGCATCCAATAAGTACATTTGTGTCATTCGTTGAACATTTAGGTCATTTTCTTCCTCCCTAGGCTTATTCTCGTCCAATTAGGGTTTTTAACCAATCTTGTGCATCCAATAAGTGATTTTGTGTCATTGGTTGAACATTTAGGTCATTTTCATCCTCCCTAGGCTTATTCTTGTCCAATTAGGGGTTTTAACCAATCTTGTGCATCCAATAAGTGATTTTGTTTCTTTGGTTGAACATTTAGGTCATTTTCGTCCTCCGAAGACTTATACTCGTCCAATTAGGGTTTTTAACAAATCTTGTGCATCCAATAAGTACATTTGTGTCATTGGTTGAACATTTTTTTAACTTTTCGTCCTCCCAATGCTTATTCTCGTCCAATTAGGTTTTTTAACCAATCTTGTGCATCCAATAAGTACATTTGCGTCATTGGTAGAACACTTAGGTCATTTTCGTCCTCCCTAGGCTAATTCTCGTCCAATTAGGGTTTTTAACCAATCTTGTGCATCCAATAAGTGATTTTGTGTCATTGGTTGAACATTTAGGTCATTTTTGTCCTCCCTATGCTTATTCTCGTCCAATTAGGGTTTTTAACCAATCTTGTGCATCCAATAAGTGATTTAGTGTCATTGGTTGAACAATTAGGTCATTTTCGTCCTCCCTAGGCTTATTCTCGTCCAATTAGGGTTTTTAACCAATCTTGTGCATCCAATAAGTACATTTGTGTCATTTGTTGAACATTTAGGTCATTTTCTTCCTCCCTAGGCTTATTCTCGTCCAATTAGGGTTTTTAACCAATCTTGTGCATCCAATAAGTGATTTTGTGTCATTGGTTGAACATTTAGATCATTTTCGTCCTTCCAAGGCTTATTATAGTCCAATTAGGATTTTTAATAAATCTTGGGCATCCAATAATTACATTTGTGTCATTTGTTGAACATTTAGGTCATTTTCGTCCTCCCAAGGCTTATTCTCGTCAAATTAGGGTTGTTAACCAATCTTGTGCATCCAATAAGTGATTTTGTGTCATTGGTTGAACATTTAGGTAATTTTCTTTCTCCCAAGGCTTATTCTCGTCCAATTAGGGTTTTTAACCAATCTTGTGCATCCAATAAGTGATTTTGTGTCATTGGTTGAACATTTAGGTCATTTTCGTCCTCCCTAGGCTTATTCTCGTCTAATTAGGGTTTTTAACCAATCTTGTGCATCCAATAAGTACATTTGTGTCATTTGTTGAACATTTAGGTCATTTTCTTCCTCCCTAGGCTTATTCTCGTCCAATTAGGGTTTTTAACCAATCTTGTGCATCCAATAAGTACATTTGTGTCATTTGTTGAACATTTAGGTCATTTTCTTCCTCCCTAGGCTTATTCTCGTCCAATTAGGGTTTTTAACCAATCTTGTGCATCAAATAAGTGATTTTGTGTCATTGGTTGAACATTTAGGTCATTTTCGTCCTCCCTAGGCTTATTCTCGTCCAATTAGGGTTTTTAACCAATCTTGTGCATCCAATAAGTGATTTAGTGTCATTGGTTGAACAATTAGGTCATTTTCGTCCTCCCTAGGCTTATTCTCGTCCAATTAGGGTTTTTAACCAATCTTGTGCATCCAATAAGTGATTTTGTGTCATTGGTTGAACATTTAGGTCATTTTCGTCCTCCCTAGGCTTATTATCGTCCAATTAGGGTTTTTAACCAATCTTGTGCATCCAATAAGTGATTTTGTGTCATTGATTGAACATTTAGGTCATTTTCGTCCTCCCAAGGCTTATTCTCGTCCAATTAGGGTTTTTAACCAATCTTGTGCATCCAATAAGTGATTTTGTGTCGTTGGTTGAACATTTAGGTCATTTTCGTCCTCCCAAGGCTTATTCTCGTCCAATTAGGGTTTTTAACCAATCTTGTGCATCCAATAAGTGATTTTGTGTCATTCGTTGAACATCTAGGTCATTTTCGTCCTCCCAAGGCTTATTCTCGTTCAATTAGGATTTTTAACCAATCTTGTGCATCCAATAAGTATATTTGTGTCATTGGTTGAACATTTAGGTCATTTTCGTCCTCCCAAGGCTTATTCTCGTCCAATTAGGGTTTTTAACCAATCTTGTGCATCCAATAAGTACATTTGTGTCATTGGTTGAACATTTAGGTCATTTTCGTCCTCCCAAGGCTTATTCTTGTCCAGTTAGGGTTTTTAACCAATCTTGTGGATCCAATAAGTACATTTGTGTCATTGGTTGAACATTTAGGTCATTTTCGTCCTCCCAAGGCTTATTCTCGTCCAATTAGGGTTTTTAACCAATCTTGTGCATCCAATAAGTACATTTGTGTCATTGGTTGAGCATTTAGGTCATTTTGTCCTCCCAAGGCTTATTCTCGTCCAATTAGGGTTTTTAACCAATCTTGTGCATCCAATAAGTGATTTTGTGTCATTGCTTGAACATTTATGTCATTTTCGTTCTCCCAAGGCTTATTCTCGTCCAATTAGGGTTTTTAACCAATCTTGTGCATCCAATAAGTACATTTGTGTCATTGGTTGAACATTTAGGTCATTTTCGTCCTCCCAAGGCTTATTCTCGTCCAATTAGGGTTTTTAACCAATCTTGTGCATCCAATAAGTACATTTGCGTCATTAGTTGAACATTTAGGTCATTTTCGTCCTCCCAATGCTTATTCTCGTCCAATTAGGGTTTTTAACCAATCTTGTGCATCCAATAAGTACATTTGTGTCATTGGTTGAACATTTAGGTCATTTTCGTCCTCCCAAGGCTTATTCTCGTCCAATTAGGGTTTTTAACCAATGTTGTGCATCCAATAAGTACATTTGAGTCATTGTTTGAACATTTAGGTCATTTTCGTCCTCCCTAGGCTTATTCTCGTCCAATTAGGGTTTTTAACCAATCTTATGCATCTAATAAGTGATTTTGTGACATTGGTTGAACATTTAGGTCATTTTCGTCCTCCCAAGGCTTATTCTCGTCCAATTAGGGTTTTTAACCAATCTTGTGCATCCAATAAGTACATTTGTGTCATTGGTTGAACATTTTGGTCATTTTCGTCCTCCCTAGGCTTATTCTCGTCCAATTAGGGTTTTTAACCAATCTTGTGCATCCAATAAGTACATTTGTGTCATTGGTTGAACATTTTGGTCATTTTCGTCCTCCCTAGGCTTATTCTCGTCCAATTAGGGTTTTTAACCAATCTTGTGCATCCAATAAGTACATTTGTGTCATTTGTTGAACATTTAGGTCATTTTCTTCCTCCCTAGGCTTATTCTCGTCCAATTAGGGTTTTTAACCAATCTTGTGCATCCAATAAGTACATTTGTGTCATTGGTTGAACATTTTGGTCATTTTCGTCCTCCCTAGGCTTATTCTCGTCCAATTAGGGTTTTTAACCAATCTTGTGCATCCAATAAGTGATTTAGTGTCATTGGTTGAACAATTAGGTCATTTTCGACCTCCCTAGGCTTATTCTCGTCCAATTAGGGTTTTTAACCAATCTTGTGCATCCAATAAGTACATTTGTGTCATTTGTTGAACATTTAGGTCATTTTCTTCCTCCCTAGGCTTATTCTCGTCCAATTAGGGTTTTTAACCAATCTTGTGCATCCAATAAGTACATTTGTGTCATTTGTTGAACATTTAGGTCATTTTCTTCCTTCCTAGGCTTATTCTCGTCCAATTAGGGTTTTTAACCAATCTTGTGCATCAAATAAGTGATTTTGTGTCATTGGTTGAACATTTAGGTCATTTTCGTCCTCCCTAGGCTTATTCTCGTCCAATTAGGGTTTTTAACCAATCTTGGGTATCCAATTAGTACATTTGTTTCATTGGTTGAACATTTAGGTCATTTTCGTCCTCCCAAGGCTTATTCTCGTCTAATTAGGGTTTTTAACCAATCTTGTGCATCCAATAAGT
>JBBPBP010000266.1:0-33632 GCA_037974735.1 Cicer chorassanicum
AATAAGTGATTTTGTGTCATTGGTTGAACATTTAGGTCATTTTCGTCCTCCCTAGGCTTATTATCGTCCAATTAGGGTTTTTAACCAATCTTGGGTATCCAATTAGTACATTTATGTCATTGGTTGAACATTTAGGTCACTTTCGTCCTCCCAAGGCTTATTCTCGTCTAATTAGGGTTTTTAACCAATCTTGTGCATCCAATAAGTGATTTTGTGTCATTGGTTAAACATTTAGGTCATTTTCGTTCTCACTAGGTTAATTCTTGTCCAATTAGGGTTTTTAACCAATCTTGTGTATCCAATAAGTGATTTTGTGTCATTGATTGAACATTTAGGTCATTTTCGTTCTGCCAAGGCTTATTCTCGTCCAATTAGGGTTTTTAACCAATCTTGTGCATCCAATAAGTGATTTTGTGTCATTGGTTGAACATTTAGGTTATTTTCGTCCTCCCTAGGCTTATTCTCGTCCAATTAGGTTTTTTAACCAATCTTGTGCATCCAATAAGTACATTTGTGTCATTGGTTGAACATTTAGGTCATTTTCGTCCTCCCTAGGCTTATTCTCGTCCAATTAGGGTTTTTAACCAATCTTGGGTATCCAATAAGTACATTTGTGTCATTGGTTGAACATTTAGGTCATTTTCGTCCTCCCAAGGCTTATTCTCGTCTAATTAGGGTTTTTAACCAATCTTGTGCATCCAATAAGTGATTTTGTGTCATTGGTTGAACATTTAGGTCATTTTTGTCCTCCCTAGGCTTATTCTCGTCCAATTAGGGGTTTTAACCAATCTTGTGCATCCAATAAGTGATTTTGTTTCTTTGGTTGATCATTTAGGTCATTTTCGTCCTCCCAAGGCTTATACTCGTCCAATTAGGGTTTTTAACAAATCTTGTGCATCCAATAAGTACATTTGTGTCATTGGTTGAACATTTTGTTAACTTTTCGTCCTCCCAAGGCTTATTCTCGTCCAGTTAGGGTTTTTAACCAATCTTGTGCATCCAATAAGTGATTTTGTGTCATTGGTTGAACATTTAGGTCATTTTCGTCCTCCCTAGGCTTATTCTCGTCCAATTAGGTTTTTTAACCAATCTTGTGCATCCAATAAGTGTTTTTGTGTCATTGGTTGAACATTTTGGTCAGTTTCGTCCTCCCTAGGCTTATTCTCGTCCAATTAGGGTTTTTAACCAATCTTGTGCATCCAATAAGTACATTTGTGTCATTGGTTGAACAATTAGGTCATTTTCGTCCTCCCTAAGCTTATTCTCTTCCAATGAGGGTTTTTAACCAATCTTGTGCATCCAATAAGTACATTTGTGTCATTGGTTGAACATTTAGCTCATTTTCGTCCTCCCAAGGCTTATTCTCGTCCAATTAGGGTTTTTAACAAATCTTATGCATCCAATAAGTGATTTTGTGTCATTGGTTAAACATTTAGGTCATTTTCGTTCTCCCTAGGTTAATTCTTGTCCAATTAGGGTTTTTAACCAATCTTGTGCATCCAATAAGTGATTTTGTGTCATTGATTGAACATTTAGGTCATTTTCGTTATGCCAAGGCTTATTCTCGTCCAATTAGGGTTTTTAACCAATCTTGTGCATCCAATAAGTGATTTTGTGTCATTGGTTGAACATTTAGGTTATTTTCGTCCTCCCTAGGCTTATTCTCGTCCAATTAGGTTTTTTAACCAATCTTGTGCATCCAATAAGTGATTTTGTGTCATTGGTTGAACATTTAGGTCATTTTCGTCCTCCCTAGTCTTATTCTCGTCCAATTAGGGTTTTTAACCAATCTTGTGCATCCAATAAGTACATTTGTGTCATTGGTTGAACACTTAGGTCATTTTTGTCCTCCCTAGGCTAATTCTCGTCTAATAAGGGTTTTTAACCAATCTTGTCAATCCAATAAATGATTTTTTGTCATTGGTTGAACATTTAGGTCATTTTCGTCCTCTCTAGGCTTATTCTCGTCCAATTAGGATTTTTAACCAATCTTGTGCATCCAATAAGTGATTTTGTGTCATTGGTTGAACAATTATGTCATTTTCGTCCTCCCTAGTCTTATTCTCGTCCAATAAGGGTTTTTAACCAATCTTGTGCATCCAATAAGTACATTTGTGTCATTGGTTGAACACTTAGGTCATTTTCGTCCTCCCTAGGCTAATTCTCGTCCAATTAGGGTTTTTAACCAATCTTGTGCTTCCAATAAGTGATTTTGTGTCATTGGTTGAACATTTAGGTCATTTTCGTCCTCCCTAGGCTTATTCTCGTCCAATTAGGGTTTTTAACCAATCTTGTGCATCCAATAAGTGATTTTGTGTCATTGGTTGAACATTTAGGTCATTTTCGTCCTCCCAAGGCTTATTCTCGTCCAATTAGGGTTTTTAACCAATCTTGTGCATCCAATAATTTATTTTGTGTCATTGGTTGAATATTTAGGTCATTTTCGTCCTCCCTAGGCTTATTCTCGTCCAATTAGGGTTTTTAACCAATCTTGTGCATCCAATAAGTACATTTGTGTCATTGATTGAATATTTAGGTCATTTTTGTCCTCCCTAGGCTTATTCTCGTCCAATTAGGGTTTTTAACCAATTTTGTGCATCCAATAAGTGATTTTGTGTCATTGGTTGAACATTTAGGTCATTTTCGTCCTCCCTAGGCTTATTCTCGTCCAATTAGGGTTTTTAACCAATCTTGTGCATCCAATAAGTACACTTGTGTCATTGGTTGAACATTTAGGCCATTTTCTTCCTCCCAAGGCTTATTCTCGTCCAATTAGGGTTTTTAACCAATCTTGTGCATCAAATAAGTGATTTTGTGTCATTGGTTGAACATTTAGGTCATTTTCGTCCTCCCTAGGCTTATTCTCGTCCAATTAGGGTTTTTAACCAATCTTGTGCATCCAATAAGTGATTTTATGCCATTGGTTGAACATTTAGGTCATTTTCGTCCTCCCAAGGCTTATTCTCATCCAATTAGGGTTTTTAACCAATCTTGTGCAGCCAATAAGTACATTTGTGTCATTGGTTGAACATTTAGGTCATTTTCGTCCTCCCAAGGCTTATTCTCGTCCAATTAGGGTTTTTAACCAATCTTGTGCATCCAATAAGTGATTTTGTGTCATTGGTTGAACATTTAGGTCATTTTCGTCCTCCCAAGGCTTATTCTCGTCCAATTAGGGTTTTTAACCAATCTTGTGCATCCAATAAGTACATTTGTGTCATTGGTTGAACATTTAGGTCATTTTCGTCCTCCTAAAGCTTAATCTCGTCCAATTAGGGTTTTTAACCAATCTTGTGCATCCAATAAGTGATTTTGTGTCATTGGTTGAACATTTAGATCATTTTCGTCCTCCCTAGGCTTATTCTCGTCCAATTAGGGGTTTTAACCAATCTTTTGCATCGAATAAGTACATTTGTGTCATTGGTTGAACATTTAGGTCATTTTCGTCCTCCCAATGCTTATTCTCGTCCAATTAGGGTTTTAACCAATCTTGTGCATCTAATAATTGATTTTGTGTCATTGGTTGAACATTTAGGTCATTTTCGTCCTCCCAATGCTTATTCTCGTCCAATTAGGGTTTTTTAACCAATCTTGTGCATCCAATAAGTGATTTTGTGTCATTGGTTGAACATTTAGGTCATTTTCGTCCTCCCTAGGCTTATTCTCGTCCAATTAGGGTTTTTAACCAATCTTGTGCATCCAATAAGTACATTTGTGTCATTGGTTGAACATTTATGTCATTTTTCTTCCTCCCAAGGCTTATTCGCGTCCAATTAGGGTTTTTAACCAATCTTGTGCATCCAATAAGTACATTTGTGTCATTGGTTGAACATTTAGGTCATTTTCGTCCTCCCAAGGCTTATTCTCGTCCAATTAGGGTTTTTAACCAATCTTGTGCATCCAATAAGTGATTTTGTGTCATTGGTTGAACATTTAGGTCATTTTTGTCCTCCCTAGCCTTATTCTCTTCCAATTAGGGTTTTTAACTTATCTTGTGCATCCAATAAGTGATTTTGTGTCATTGGTTGAACATTTAGGTCATTTTCGTCCTCCCTAGGCTTATTCTCGTCCAATTATGGTTTTTAACCATTCTTGTGCATCCAATAAGTGATTTTGTGCCATTGATTGAACATTTAGGTCATTTTCGTCATCCCAAGGCTAATTCTCGTCCAATAGGGTTTTTAACCAATCTTGTGCATCCAATAAGTACATTTGTGTCATTGGTTGAACATTTAGGTCATTTTCGTCCTCCCAAGGCTTATTCTCGTCCAATTAGGGTTTTTAACCAATCTTGTGCATCCAATAAGTGATTTTGTGTCATTGGTTGAACATTTAGGTCATTTTCGTCCTCCCAAGGCTTATTCTCGTCCAATTAGGGTTTTTAACCAATCTTGTGCATCCAATAAGTACATTTGTGTCATTGGTTGAACATTTAAGTCATTTTTGTCCTCCCAAGGCTTATTCTCGTCCAATTAGGGTTTTTAACCAATCTTGTGCATCCAATAAGTGATTTTGTGTCATTGGTTGAACATTTAGGTCATTTTCGTCCTCCCAAGGCTTATTCTCGTCCAATTAGGGTTTTTAACCAATCTTGCGCATCCAATAAGTATATTTGTGTCATTGGTTGAACATTTCGGTCATTTTCGTCCTTCAAAGGCTTATTCTCGTCCAATTAGGGTTTTTAACCAATCTTGTGCATCCAATAAGTGATTTTGTGTCATTGGTTGAACATTTAGGTCATTTTCGTCCTCCCAAGGCTTATTCTCGTCCAATTAGGGTTTTTAACCAATCTTGTGCATCCAATAAGTACACTTGTGTCATTGGTTGAACATTTAGGTCATTTTCGTTCTCCCAAGGTTTATTCTCGTCCAATTAGGGTTTTTAACCAATCTTGTGCATCCAATAAGTGATTTTGTGCCATTGGTTGAACATTTAGGTCATTTTCGTCCTCCCTAGGCTTATTCTCGTCCAATTAGGGTTTTTAACCAATCTTGTGCATCCAATAAGTAGATTTGTGTCATTTGTTGAACATTTAGGTCATTTTCTTCCTCCCTAGGCTTATTCTCGTCCAATTAGGGTTTTTAACCAATCTTGTGCATCCAATAAGTGATTTTGTGTCGTTGGTTGAACATTTAGGTCATTTTCGTCCTCCCTAGGCTTACTCTCGTCCAATTAGGGTTTTTAACCAATCTTGGGTATCCAATAAGTACATTTGTGTCATTGGTTGAACATTTAGGTCATTTTCGTCCTCCCAAGGCTTATTCTCGTCTAATTAGGGTTTTTAACCAATCTTGTGCATCCAATAAGTGATTTTGTGTCATTGGTTGAACATTTAGGTCATTTTCGTCCTCCCTAGGCTTATTCTCGTCCAATTAGGGTTTTTAACCAATCTTGGGTATCCAATAAGTACATTTGTGTCATTGGTTGAACATTTAGGTCATTTTCGTCCTCCCAAGGCTTATTCTCGTCCAGTTAGGGTTTTTAACCAATCTTGTGCATCCAATAAGTGATTTTGTGTCATTGGTTGAACATTTAGGTCATTTTCGTCCTCCCAACGCTTATTCTCGTCCAATTAGGGTTTTTAACCAATCTTGTGCATCCAATAAGTGATTTTGTGTCATTGGTTGAACATTTAGGTCATTTTCGTCCTCCCTAGGCTTATTCTCATCCAATTAGGGTTTTTAACCAATCTTGTGCATCCAATAAGTACATTTGTGTCATTGGTTGGACATTTAGGTCATTTTCGTCCTCCCAATGCTTATTCTCGTCCAATTAGGGTTTTTAACCAATCTTGTGCATCCAATAAGTGATTTTGTGTCATTGGTTGAACATTTAGGTCATTTTCGTCATCTCAAGGCTTATTCTCGTCCAATTAGGGTTTTTAACCAATCTTTTGCATCCAATAAGTACATTTGTGTCATTGGTTGAACATTTAGGTCATTTTCGTCCTCCCAAGGCTTATTCTCGTCCAATAGGGTTTTTAACCAATCTTTTGCATCCAATAAGTACATTTGTATCATTGGTTGAACATTTACGTCATTTTCGTCCTCCTAAAGCTTATTCGCGTCCAATTAGGGTTTTTAACCAATCTTGTGCATCCAATAAGTGATTTTGTGTCATTGGTTGAACATTTAGATCATTTTCGTCCTCGCTAGGCTTATTCTCGTCCAATTAGGGGTTTTAACCAATCTTGTGCATCCAATAAGTGATTTTGTGTCATTGGTTGAACATTTAGGTCATTTTCGTCCTCCCAATGCTTATTCTCGTCCAATTAGGGTTTTAACCAATCTTGTGCATCCAATAATTGATTTTGTGTCATTGGTTGAACATTTAGGTCATTTTCGTCCTCCCAATGCTTATTCTCAACCAATTAGGGTTTTTAACCAATCTTGTGCATCCAATAAGTGATTTTGTGTCATTGGTTGAACATTTAGATCATTTTCGTCCTCCCAATGCTTATTCTCGTCCAATTAGGGGTTTTAACCAATCTTGTGCATCCAATAAGTACATTTGTGTCATTGGTTGAACATTTAGGTCATTTTCGTCCTCCCTAGGCTTATTCTCGTCCAATTAGGGTTTTTAACCAATCTTGTGCATCCAATAAGTACATTTGTGTCATAAGTTGAACATTTAGGTCATTTTCGTCCTCCCTAGGCTTATTCTCGTCCAATTAGGGTTTTTAACCAATCTTGTGCATCCAATAAGTGATTTTGTGTCATTGGTTGAACATTTAGGTCATTTTCGTCCTCCCTAGGCTTATTCTCGTCCAATTAGGGTTTTTAACCAATCTTGGGTATCCAATAAGTACATTTGTGTCATTGGTTGAACATTTAGGTCATTTTCGTCCTCCCAAGGCTTATTCTCGTCTAATTAGGGTTTTTAACCAATCTGGTGCATCCAATAAGTGATTTTGTGTCATTGGTTGAACATTTAGGTCATTTTTGTCATCCCTAGGCTTATTCTCGTCCCATTAGGGGTTTTAACCAATCTTGTGCATCCAATAAGTGATTTAGTGTCATTGGTTAAACAATTAGGTCATTTTCGTCCTCCCTAGGCTTATTCTCGTCCAATTAGGGTTTTTAACCAATCTTGTGCATCCAATAAGTACATTTGTTTCATTTGTTGAACATTTAGGTCATTTTCTTCCTCCCTAGGCTTATTCTCGTCCAATTAGGGTTTTTAACCAATCTTGTGCATCCAATAAGTGATTTTGTGTCACTGGTTGAACATTTAGGTCATTTTCGTCCTTTCAAGGCTTATTCTCGTCTAATTAGGGTTTTTAACCAATCTTGTGCATCCAATAAGTGATTTTGTGTCATTGGTTGAACATTTAGGTCATTTTCATCCTCCCTAGGGTTATTCTTGTCCAATTAGGGGTTTTAACCAATCTTGTGCATCCAATAAGTGATTTTGTTTCTTTGGTTAAACATTTAGGTCATTTTCGTCCTCCGAAGGCTTATACTCGTCCAATTAGGGTTTTTAACAAATCTTGTGCATCCAATAAGTACATTTGTGTCATTGGTTGAACATTTTTTTAACTTTTCGTCCTCCCAATGCTTATTCTCGTCCAATTAGGTTTTTTAACCAATCTTGAGCATCCAATAAGTACATTTGTGTCATTGGTAGAACACTTAGGTCATTTTCGTCCTCCCTAGGCTAATTCTCGTCCAATTAGGGTTTTTAACCAATCTTGTGCATCCAATAAGTGATTTTGTGTCATTGGTTGAACATTTAGGTCATTTTTGTCCTCCCTGGGCTTATTCTCGTCCAATTAGGGGTTTTAACCAATCTTGTGCATCCAATAAGTGATTTTGTGCCATTGGTTGAACATTTAGGTCATTTTCGTCCTCCCAAGGCTTATACTCGTCCAATTAGGGTTTTTAACAAATCTTGTGCATCCAATAAGTACATTTGTGTCATTGGTTGAACATTTTGTTAACTTTTCGTCCTCCCAAGGCTTATTCTCGTCCAGTTAGGGTTTTTAACCAATCTTGTGCATCCAATAAGTGATTTTGTGTCATTGGTTGAAAATTTAGGTCATTTTCGTCCTCCCTAAGCTTATTCTCGTCCAATTAGGGTTTTTAACCAATCTTGTGCATCCAATAAGTACATTTGTGTCATTTGTTGAACATTTAGGTCATTTTCTTCCTCCCTAGGCTTATTCTCGTCCAATTAGGGTTTTTAACCAATCTTGTGCATCAAATAAGTGATTTTGTGTCATTGGTTGAACATTTAGGTCATTTTTGTCCTCCCAAGGCTTGTTCTCGTCCAATTAGGGTTTTTAACCAATCTTGTGCATCCAATAAGTGATTTTGTTTCTTTGGTTGAACATTTAGGTCATTTTCGTCCTCCCAAGGCTTATACTCGTCCAATTAGGGTTTTTAACAAATCTTGTGCATCCAATAAGTACATTTGTGTAATTGGTTGAACATTTTGTTAACTTTTCGTCCTCCCAAGGCTTATTCTCGTCCAGTTAGGGTTTTTAACCAATCTTCTGCATCCAATAAGTGATTTTGTGTCATTGGTTGAACATTTAGGTCATTTTCGTCCTCCCTAGGCTTATTCTCATCCAATTAGGTTTTTTAACCAATCTTGTGCATCCAATAAGTGATTTTGTGTCATTGGTTGAACATTTAGGTCATTTTTCTCCTCCCTAGGCTTATTCTCGTCCAATTAGGGTTTTTAACCAATCTTGTGCATCCAATAAGTGATTTTGTGCCATTGGTTGAACATTTAGGTCATTTTCATCCTCCCAAGGCTTATTCTCGTCCAATTAGGGTTTTTAACCAATCTTGTGCATCCAATAAGTACATTTGTGTCATTGGTTGAACATTTAGGTCATTTTCATCCTCCCAAGGCTTATTCTTGTCCAATTAGGGTTTTTAACCAATCTTGTGCATCCAATAAGTGATTTTGTGTCGTTGGTTGAACATTTAGGTCATTTTCGTCCTCCCAAGGCTTATTCTCGTCCAATTAGGGTTTTTAACCAATCTTGTGCATCCAATAAGTGATTTTCTGTCATTGGTTGAACATTTAGGTCATTTTCGTCCTCCCAAGGCTTATTCTTGTCCAATTAGGGTTTTAAACCAATCTTGTGCATCCAATAAGTACATTTGTGTCATTGGTTGAACATTTAGGTCATTTTCATCATCCCTATGCTTATTCTCGTCCAATTAGGGTTTTTAACCAATCTTGTGCATCCAATAAGTGATTTTGTGTCATTGGTTGAACATTTAGGTCATTTTCGTCCTCCCAAGGCTTATTCTCGTCCAATTAGGGTTTTTAACCAATCTTGTGCATCCAGTAAGTACATTTGTGTCATTGGTTGAACATTTCGGTCATTTTCGTCCTCCCAAGGCTTATTCTTGTCCAATTAGGGTTTTTAACCAATCTTGTGCATCCAATAAGTGATTTTGTGTCATTGGTTGAACATTTAGGTCATTTTCGTCCTCCCAAGGCTTATTCTCGTCCAATTAGGGTTTTTAACCAATCTTGTGCATCCAATAAGGATATTTGTGTCATTGGTTGAACATTTAGGTCATTTTCGTCCTCCCTAGGCTTATTCTCGTCCAATTAGGGTTTTTAACCAATCTTGTGCATCCAATAAGTGATTTTGTGTCATTGGTTGAACATTTAGGTCATTTTCGTCCTCCCAAGGCTTATTCTCGTCCAATTAGGGTTTTTAACCAATCTTGTGCATCCAATAACGATATTTGTGTCATTGGTTAAACATTTAGGTCATTTTCGTCCTCCCTAGGCTTATTCTCGTCCAATTAGGGTTTTTAACCAATCTTGTGCATCCAATAAGTGATTTTGTGTCATTGGTTGAACATTTAGGTCATTTTCGTACTCCGAAGGCTTATTCTCGTCCAATTACGGTTTTTAACCAATCTTGTGCATCCAATAAGTACATTTGTGTCATTGGTTGAACATTTAGGCCATTTTCGTCCTCCCAACGCTTATTCTCGTCCAATTAGGCGTTTTAACCAATCTTGTTCATCCAATAAGTACATTTGTGTCATTGGTTGAGCATTTAGGTCATTTTCGTCCTCCCTAGGCTTATTCTCGTCCAATTAGGGTTTTTAACCAATCTTGTGCATCCAATAAATACATTTGTGTCGTTGGTTGAACATTTAGGTCATTTTCGTCCTCCCTAGGCTTATTCTCGTCCAATTAGGGTTTTTAACCAATCTTGTGCATCCAATAAGTGATTTTGTGTCATTGGTTGAACATTTAGGTCATTTTCGTCCTCCCTAGTCTTATTCTCGTCCAATTAAGGTTTTTAACCAATCTTGTGCATCCAATAAGTGATTTTGTGTCATTGGTTGAACATTTAGGTCATTTTCGTCCTCCCAAGGCTTATTCTCGTCCATTTAGGGTTTTTAACCAATCTTGTGCATCCAATAAGTACATTTGTGTCATTTGTTGAACATTTAGGACATTTTCGTCCTCCCAAGGCATATTCTCGTCCAATTAGGGTTTTTAACCAATCTTGTGCATCCAATAAGTGATTTTGTGTCATTGGTTGAACATTTAGGTCATTTTCTTCCTCCCTAGGCTTATTCTCGTCCAATTAGGGTTTTTAACCAATCTTGTGCATCCAATAAGTGATTTTGTGTCATTGGTTGAACATTTAGGTCATTTTCGTCCTCCCTAGGCTTATGCTCGTCCAATTAGGGTTTTTAACCAATCTTGTGCATCCAATAAGTGATTTTGTGTCATTGGTTGAACATTTAGGTCATTTTCGTCCTCCCAAGGCTTATTCTCGTCCAATTAGGGTTTTTAACCAATCTTGTGCATAGGTCATTTTCATCCTCCCAAGGCTTAATCTCGTCGAATTAGGGTTTTTAACCAATCTTGTGCATCCAATAAGTGATTTTGTGTCATTGGTTGAACATTTAGGTCATTTTCGTCCTCCCTAGGCTTATTCTCGTCCAATTAGGGTTTTTAACCAATCTTGTGCATCAAATAAGTGATTTTGTGTCATTGGTTGAACATTTAGGTCATTTTCGTTCTCCCTAGGCTTGTTCTCGTCTAGTTAGGGTTTTTAGCCAATCTTGTGCATCCAATAAGTACATTTGTGTCATTGGTTGAACAGTTAGGTCATTTTCGTCCTCCCTAGGCTTATTCTCGTCCAATTAGGGTTTTTAACCAATCTTGTGTATCCAATAAGTGATTTTGTGTCATTGGTTGAACATTTAGGTCATTTTCGTCCTCCCAAGGTTTATTCTCGTCCAATTAGGGTTTTTAACCAATCTTGTGCATCCAATAAGTGATTTTGTGTCATTGGTTGAACATTTAGGTCATTTTCGTCCTCCCTATGCTTATTCTCGTCCAATTAGGGTTTTTAACCAATCTTGTGCATCCAATTAGTACATTTGTGTCATTGGTTGAACACTTAGGTGATTTTCGTCCTCTCAATGCTTATTCTCGTCCAATTAGGGTTTTTAACCAATCTTGTGCATCCAATAAGTGATTTTGTGTCATTGGTTGAACATTTAGGTCATTTTCGTCCTCCCAAGGCTTATTCTCGTCCAATTAGGGTTTTTAACCAATCTTGTGCATCCAATAAGTGATTTTGTGCCATTGGTTGAACATTTAGGTCATTTTCGTCCTCCCAAGCCTTATTCTCATCCAATTAGGGTTTTTAATCAATCTTGTGCATCCAATAAGTACATTTGTGTTATTGGTTGAACATTTAGGTCATTATCCTCCTCCCAAGGCTTATTCTCGTCCAATTAGGGTTTTTAACCAATCTTGTGCATCCAATAAGTGATTTTGTGTCATTGGTTGAACATTTAGGCAATTTTCGTCCTCCCAAGGCTTATTCTCGTCCAATTAGGGTTTTTAACCAATCTTGTGCATCCAATAAGTGATTTTGTGTCATTGGTTGAACATTTAGGTCATTTTCGTCCTCCCAAGGCTTATTCTCGTCCAATTAGGGTTTTTAACCAATCTTGTGCATCCAATAAGTGATTTTGTGTCATTGGTTGAACATTTAGGTCATTTTCGTCCTCCCAAGGCTTATTCTCGTCCAATTAGGGTTTTTAACCAATCTTGTGCATCCAATAAGTACATTTGTGTCATTGGTTGAACATTTAAGTCATTTTTGTCCTCCCAAGGCTTATTCTCGTCCAATTAGGGTTTTTAACCAATCTTGTGCATCCAATAAGTGATTTTGTGTCATTGGTTGAACATTTAGGTCATTTTCGTCCTCCCAAGGCTTATTCTCGTCCAATTAGGGTTTTTAACCAATCTTGTGCATCCAATAAGTGATTTTGTGTCATTGGTTGAACATTTAGGTCATTTTCATCCTCTTAAGGCTTATTCTCGTCCAATTAAGGTTTTTAACCAATCTTGTGAATCCAATAAGTACATTTGTGTCATTGGTTGAACATTTAGGTGATTTTCGTCCTCCCTAGGCTTATTGTCGTCCAATTAGGGTTTTTAACCAATCTTGTGCATCCAATAAGTGATTTTGTGTCATTGGTTGAAAATTTAGGTGATTTCTCCCAAGGCTTATTCTCGTCCAATTAGGGTTTTTAACCAATCTTGTGCATCCAATAAGTGATTTTGTGTCATTGGTTGAACATTTAGGTCATTTTCGTCCTCCCAAGGCTTATTCTCGTCCAATTAGGGTTTTTAACCAATCTTGTGCATCCAATAAGTGATTTTGTGTCATTGGTTGAACATTTAGGTCATTTTCGTACTCCCAAGGCTTAGCCTCGTCATATTAGGGATTTTAACCAATCTTGTGCATACAATAAGTGATTTTGTGTCATTGGTTGAACATTTAGGTCATTTTCGTCCTTCCTAGGCTTATTCTCGTCCAATTAGGGTTTTTAACCAATCTTGTGCATCCAATAAGTACATTTGTGTCATTGGTTTAACATTTAGGTCATTTTCGTCCTCCTAAGGCTTATTCTCGTCCAATTAGGGTTTTTAACCAATCTTGTGCATCCAATAAGTGATTTTGTGTCATTGGTTGAACATTTAGGTCATTTTCGTCCTCCCAAGGCTTATTCTCGTCCAATTAGGGTTTTTAACCAATCTTGGGCATCCAATAAGTACATTTGTGTCATTGGTTGAACATTTATGTCATTTTCGTCCTCCCAAGGCTTATTCTCGTCCAATTAGGGTTTTTAACCAATCTTGTGCATCCAATAAGTACATTTGTGTCATTGGTTGAACATTTAGGTCATTTTCGTCCTCCCTAGGATTTTTCTCGTCCAATTAGGGTTTTTAACCAATCTTGTGCATCCAATAAGTGATTTTGTGTCATTGGTTGAACATTTAGGTCATTTTCGTCCTCCCAAGGCTTATTCTCGTCCAATTAGGGTTTTTAACCAATCTTGTGCATCCAATAAGTGATTTTGTGTCATTGGTTGAACATTTAGGTCATTTTCGTCCTCCCAAGGCTTATTCTCGTCCAATTAGGGTTTTTAACCAATCTTGTGCATCCAATAAGTGATTTTGTGTCGTTGGATGAACAATTAGGTCATTTTCGTCCTCCCAAGGCTTACTCTCGTCCAATTAGGGTTTTTAACCAATCTTGTGCATCCAATAAGTACATTTGTGTCATTGGTTGAACATTTAGGTCATTTTCGTCCTCCCAAGGCTTATTCTCGTCCAATTAGGGTTTTTAACCAATCTTGTGCATCCAATAAGTGATTTTGTGTCATTCTTTGAACATTTAGGTCATTTTCGTCCTCCATAGTCTTATTCTCGTCCAATTAGGGTTTTTAACCAATCTTGTGCATCCAATAAGTACATTTGTGTCATTGGTTGAACATTTTGGTCATTTTCGTCCTCCCTAGGCTTATTCTCGTCCAATTAGGGTTTTTAACCAATCTTGTGCATCCAATAAGTGATTTTGTGCCATTGGTTGAACATTTAGGTCATTTTCGTCCTCCCTAGGCTTATTCTCGTCCAATTAGGGTTTTTAACCAAACTTGGGTATCCAATAAGTACATTTGTGTCATTGGTTGAACATTTAGGTCATTTTCGTCCTCCCAAGGCTTATTCTCGTCTAATTAGGGTTTTTAACCAATCTTGTGCATCCAATAAGTGATTTTGTGTCATTGGTTGAACATTTAGGTCATTTTTGTCCTCCCTAGGCTTATTCTCGTCCAATTAGGGGTTTTAACCAATCTTGTGCATCCAATAAGTGATTTTGTTTCTTTGGTTGAACATTTAGGTCATTTTCGTCCTCCCAAGGCTTATACTCGTCCAATTAGGGTTTTTAACAAATCTTGTGCATCCAATAAGTACATTTGTGTCATTGGTTGAACATTTTGTTAACTTTTCGTCCTCCCAAGGCTTATTCTCGTCCAGTTAGGGTTTTTAAGCAATCTTGTGCATCCAATAAGTGATTTTGTGTCATTGGTTTAACATTTAGGTCATTTTCGTCCTCCCTAGGCTTATTCTCGTCCAATTAGGTTTTTTAACCAATCTTGTGCATCCAATAAGTGATTTTGTGTCATTGGTTGAACATTTAGGTCATTTTCGTCCTCCCTTGGCTTATTCTCGTCCAATTAGGGTTTTTTAACCAATCTTGTGCATCCAATAAGTGTTTTTGTGTCATTGGTTGAACATTTTGGTCAGTTTCGTCCTCCCTAGGCTTATTCTCGTCCAATTAGGGTTTTTAACCAATCTTGTGCATCCAATAAGTACATTTGTGGCATTGGTTGAACAATTAGGTCATTTTCGTCCTCCCTAGGCTTATTCTCGTCCAATGAGGGTTTTTAACCAATCTTGTGCATCCAATAAGTACATTTGTGTCATTGGTTGAACATTTAGCTCATTTTCGTCCTCCCAAGGCTTATTCTCGTCCAATTAGGGTTTTTAACAAATCTTATGCATCCAATAAGTGATTTTGTGTCATTGGTTAAACATTTAGGTCATTTTCGTTCTCCCTAGGTTAATTCTTGTCCAATTAGGGTTTTTAACCAATCTTGTGCATCCAATAAGTGATTTTGTGTCATTGATTGAACATTTAGGTCATTTTCGTTATGCCAAGGCTTATTCTCGTCCAATTAGGGTTTTTAACCAATCTTGTGCATCCAATAAGTGATTTTGTGTCATTGGTTGAACATTTAGGTTATTTTCGTCCTCCCTAGGCTTATTCTCGTCCAATTAGGTTTTTTAACCAATCTTGTGCATCCAATAAGTGATTTTGTGTCATTGGTTGAACATTTAGGTCATTTTCGTCCTCCCTAGTCTTATTCTCGTCCAATTAGGGTTTTTAACCAATCTTGTGCATCCAATAAGTACATTTGTGTCATTGGTTGAACACTTAGGTCATTTTTGTCCTCCCTAGGCTAATTCTCGTCTAATAAGGGTTTTTAACCAATCTTGTCAATCCAATAAATGATTTTTTGTCATTGGTTGAACATTTAGGTCATTTTCGTCCTCTCTAGGCTTATTCTCGTCCAATTAGGATTTTTAACCAATCTTGTGCATCCAATAAGTGATTTTGTGTCATTGGTTGAACAATTATGTCATTTTCGTCCTCCCTAGTCTTATTCTCGTCCAATAAGGGTTTTTAACCAATCTTGTGCATCCAATAAGTACATTTGTGTCATTGGTTGAACACTTAGGTCATTTTCGTCCTCCCTAGGCTAATTCTCGTCCAATTAGGGTTTTTAACCAATCTTGTGCTTCCAATAAGTGATTTTGTGTCATTGGTTGAACATTTAGGTCATTTTCGTCCTCCCTAGGCTTATTCTCGTCCAATTAGGGTTTTTAACCAATCTTGTGCATCCAATAAGTGATTTTGTGTCATTGGTTGAACATTAAGGTCATTTTTGTCCTCCCTAGGCTTACTCTCGTCCAATTAGGGTTTTTAACCAATCTTGTGCATACAATAAGTACATTTGTGTCATTGGTTGAACATTTAGGTCATTTTCGTCCTCCCAAGGCTTATTTTCGTCCAATTAGGGTTTTTAACCAATCTTGTGCATCCAATAAGTGATTTTGTGTCATTGGTTGAACATTTAGGTCATTTTCGTCCTCCCAAGGCTTATTCTCTTCCAATTAGGGTTTTTAACCAATCTTGTGCATCCAATAAGTACATTTGTGTCATTGGTTGAACATTTAGGTCATTTTCGTCCTCCCAAGGCTTATTCTCGTCCAATTAGGGTTTTTAAAAAATCTTGTGCATCCAATAAGTACATTTGTGTCATTGGTTGAACATTTAGGTCATTTTCGTCCTCCCAAGGCTTATTCTCGTCCAATTAGGGTTTTTAACCAATCTTGTGCATCCAATAAGTACATTTGTGTCATTGGTTGAACATTTAGGTCATTTTCGTCCTCCCAAGGCTTATTCACGTCCAATTAGGATTTTTAAGCAATCTTGTGCATCCAATAAGTACATTTGTGTCATTGGTTGAACATTTAGGTCATTTTCGTCCTCCTAAGGCTTATTCTCGTCCAATTAGGGTTTTTAACCAATCTTGTGCATCCAATAAGTACATTTGTGTCATTGGTTGAACATTTGGGTCATTTTCGTCCTCCCTAGGCTTATTCTCGTCCAATTAGGGTTTTTAACCAATCTTGTGCATCCAATAAGTGATTTTGTGTCATTGGTTGAACATTTAGGTCATTTTCGTCCTCCCTAGTCTTATTCTCGTCCAATTAGGGTTTTTAACCAATCTTGTGCATCCAATAAGTACATTTGTGTCATTGGTTGAACACTTAGGTCATTTTTGTCCTCCCTAGGCTAATTCTCGTCCAATAAGGGTTTTTAACCAATCTTGTCAATCCAATAAATTATTTTTTGTCATTGGTTGAACATTTAGGTCATTTTCGTCCTCTCTAGTCTTATTCTCGTCCAATTAGGGTTTTTAACCAATCTTGTGCATCCAATAAGTGATTTTGTGTCATTGGTTGAACATTTAGGTCATTTTCGTCCTCCCAAGGCTTATTCTCGTCCAATTAGGGTTTTTAACCAATCTTGGGTATCCAATAAGTACATTTGTGTCATTGGTTGAACATTTAGGTCATTTTCGTCCTCCCAAGGCTTATTCTCGTCTAATTAGGGTTTTTAACCAATCTTGTGCATCCAATAAGTGATTTTGTGTCATTGGTTAAACATTTAGGTCATTTTCGTCCTCCCTAGGCTTATTCTCGTCCAATTAGGGTTTTTAACCAATCTTGTGCATCCAATAAGTACATTTGTGTCATTGGTTGAACATTTTGGTCATTTTCGTCCTCCCTAGGCTTATTCTCGTCCAATTAGGGTTTTGAACCAATCTTGTGCAGCCAATAAGTGATTTTGTGTCATTGGTTGAACATTTAGGTCATTTTCGTCCTCCCTAGGCTTATTCTCGTCCAATTAGGGTTTTTAACCAATCTTGTGCATCCAATAAGTACATTTGTGTCATTGGTTGAACATTTAGGTCATTTTCGTCCTCCTAAGGCTTATTCTCGTCCAATTAGGGTTTTTAACCAATCTTGTGAATCCAATAAGTGATTTTGTGTCATTGAATGAACATTTAGATCATTTTCGTCCTTACAATGCTTATTCTCGTCCAATTAGGGTTTTTAACCAATCTTGTGCATCCAATTAGTGATTTTGTGTCATTGGTTGAACATTTAGGTCATTTTCGTCCTCCCAAGGCTTATTCTCGTCCAATTAGGGTTTTTAACCAATCTTGTGCATCCAATACGTGATTTTGTGTCATTGGTTGAACATTTAGGTCATTTTCGTCCTCCCTAGGCTTATTCTCGTCCAATTAGGGATTTTAACCAATCTTGTGCATCCAATAAGTACATTTGTGTCATTGGTTGAACATTTAGGTCATGTTCGTCCTCCCTAGGCTTATTCTCGTCCAATTAGGGTTTTTAACCAATCTTGTGCATCCAATAAGTACATTTGTGTCATTGGTTGAACATTTAGGTCATTTTCGTCCTCCCAATGCTTATTCTCGTCCAATTAGGGTTTTTAACCAATATTGTGCATCCAATAAGTGATTTTGTGTCATTGGTTGAACATGTAGGTCATTTTCGTCCTCCCAAGGCTTATTCTCGTCCAATTAGGGTTTTTAACCAATCTTGTGCATCCAATAAGTACATTTGTGTCATTGGTTGAACATTTAGGTCATTTTCGTCCTCCCTAGGCTTATTCTCGTCCAATGAGGGTTTTTAACCAATCTTGTGCATCCAATAAGTACATTTGTGTCATTGGTTGAACATTTAGCTCATTTTCGTCCTCCCAAGGCTTATTCTCGTCCAATTAGGGTTTTTAACAAATCTTATGCATCCAATAAGTGATTTTGTGTCATTGGTTAAACATTTAGGTCATTTTCGTTCTCCCTAGGTTAATTCTTGTCCAATTAGGGTTTTTAACCAATCTTGTGCATCCAATAAGTTATTTTGTGTCATTGATTGAACATTTAGGTCATTTTCGTTCTGCCAAGGCTCATTCTGGTCCAATTAGGGTTTTTAACCAATCTTGTGCATCCAATAAGTGATTTTGTGTCATTGGTTGAACATTTAGGTTATTTTCGTCCTCCCTAGGCTTATTCTCGTCCAATTAGGTTTTTTAACCAATCACTTGCATCCAATAAGTGATTTTGTGTCATTGGTTGAACATTTAGGTCATTTTCGTCCTCCCTAGTCTTATTCTCGTCCAATTAGGGTTTTTAACCAATCTTGTGCATCCAATAAGTACAATTGTGTCATTGGTTGAACACTTAGGTCATTTTTGTCCTCCCTAGGCTAATTCTCGTCCAATTAGGGTTTTTAACCAATCTTGTGAATCCAATAAATGATTTTGTGTCATTGGTTGAACATTTAGGTCATTTTCGTCCTCCCTAGGCTTATTCTCGTCCAATTAGGGTTTTTAACCAATCTTGTGCATCCAATAAGTGATTTAGTGTCATTGGTTGAACAATTAGGTCATTTTGGTCCTCCCTAGGCTTATTCTCGTCCAATTAGGGTTTTTAACCAATCTTGTGCATCCAATAAGTACATTTGTGTCATTTGTTGAACATTTAGGTCATTTTCTTCCTCCCTAGGCTTATTCTCGTCCAATTAGGGTTTTTAACCAATCTTGTGCATCAAATAAGTGATTTTGTGTCATTGGTTGAACATTTAGGTCATTTTCGTCCTCCCTAGGCTTATTCTCGTCCAATTTGGGTTTTTAACCAATCTTGGGTATCCAATTAGTACATTTGTGTCATTGGTTGAACATTTAGGTCATTTTCGTCCTCCCAAGGCTTATTCTCGTCTAATTAGGGTTTTTAACCAATCTTGTGCATCCAATAAGTGATTTTGTGTCATTGGTTGAACATTTAGGTCATTTTCATCCTCTAGGGACTTATTCTCGTCCAATTAGGGTTTTTAACCAATCTTGTGCATCCAATAAGTACATTTGTGTCATTGGTTGAACATTTAGGTCATTTTCGTCCTCCCAAGGCTTATTCTCGTCCAATTAGGGTTTTTAACCAATCTTGTGCATCAAATAAAAACATTTGTGTCATTGGTTGAACATTTAGGTCATTTTCGTCCTCCCAAGGCTTATTCTCGTCCAATTAGGGTTTTTAACCAATCTTGTGCATCCAATAAGTGATTTTGTGTCATTGGTTGAACATTTAGGTCATTTTCGTCCTCCAAAAGCTTATTCTGGTCCAATTAGGGTTTTTAACCAATCTTGTGCATCCAATAAGTGATTTTGTGTCATTGGTTGAACATTTAGGTCATTTTCGTCCTCCCTAGGCTTATTCTCGTCCAATTAGGGTTTTTAACCAATCTTGTGCATCCAATAAGTGATTTTGTGTCATTGGTTGAACATTTAGGTCATTTTCGTCCTCCCAAGGCTTATTCTCGTCCAATTAGGGTTTGTAACCAATCTTGTCCATCCAATAAGTACATTTGTGTCATTGGTTGAACATTTAGGTCATTTTCGTCTTCCCAAGGCTTATTCTCGTCCAATTAGGGTTTTTAACCAATCTTGTGCATCCAATAAGTACATTTGTGTCATTGGTTGAACATTTAGTTCATTTTCGTCCTCCCTAGGCTTATTCTTGTCCAATTAGGGTTTTTAACCAATCTTGTGCATCCAATAAGTGATTTTGTGTCATTGGTTGAACATTTAGGTCATTTTCGTCCTCCCTAGGCTTATTCTCGTCCAATTAGGGTTTTTAACCAATCTTGTGCATCCAATAAGTGATTTTGTGTCATTGGTTGAACATTTAGGTCATTTTCGTCCTCCCAAGGCTTATTCTCGTCCAATTAGGGTTTTAAACCAATCTTGTGCATCCAATAAGTGATTTTGTGTCATTGGTTGAACATTTAGGTCATTTTCGTCCTCCCAGGCTTATTATAGTCCAATTAGGGTTTTTAACCAATCTTGTGCATCCAATAAGTGATTTTGTGTCATTGTTTGAACATTTAGGTGATTTTCGTCCTCCCAAGGCTTATTCTCGTCCAATTAGGGTTTTTAACCAATCTTGTGCATCCAATAAGTGATTTTGTGTCATTGGTTGAACATTTAGGTCATTTTCGTCCTCCCAAGGCTTATTCTCGTCCTATTAGGATTTTTAACCAATCTTGTGCATCCAATAAGTGATTTTGTGTCATTGTTTGAACATTTAGGTTATTTTTATCCTCCCAAGGCTTATTCTCGTCCAATTAGGGTTTTTAACCAATCTTTTGCATCCAATAAGTACATTTGTTTCATTGGTTGAACATTTAGGTCATTTTCGTCCTCCCAAGGCTTATTCTCGTCCAATTAGGGTTTTTAACCAATCTTGTGCATCCAATAAGTGATTTTGTGTCATTGGTTGAACATTTAGGTCATTTTCATCCTCCAGGGACTTATTCTTGTCCAATTAGGGTTTTTAACCAATCTTGTGCATCCAATAAGTGATTTTGTGTCATTGGTTGAACATTTAGGTCATTTTCGTCCTCCCAAGGCTTATTCTCGTCCAATTAGGGTTTTTAACCAATCTTGTGCATCCAATAAGTGCATTTGTGTCATTGGTTGAACATTTAGGACATTTTTGTCCTCCCGAGGCTTATTCTCGTCCAATTAGGGTTTTTAACTAATCTTGTGCATCCAATAAGTGATTTTGTGTCATTGGTTGAACATTTAGGTCATTTTTGTCCTCCCTAGGCTTATTCTCGTCCAATTAGGGTTTTTAACCAATCTTGTGCATCCAATAAGTGATTTTGTGTCATTGGTTGAACATTTAGGTCATTTTCGTCCTCCCTACGCTTATTCTCGTCCAATTAGGGTTTTTAACCAATCTTGTGCATCCAGTAAGTGATTTTGTGCCATTGGTTGAACATTTAGGTCATTTTCGTCCTCCCAAGGCTTATTCTCGTCCAATTAGGGTTTTTAACCAATCTTGTGCATCCAATAAGTACATTTGTGTCATTGGTTGAACATTTAGGTCATTTTTGTCCTCCCAATGCTTATTCTCGTCCAATTAGGGTTTTTAACCAATTTTGTGCATCCAATAAGTGATTTTGTGTCATTGGTTGAACATTTAGGTCTTTTTCGTCCTCCTAAGGCTTATTCTCATCCAATTAGGGGTTTTAACCAATCTTGTGCGTCCAATAAGTACATTTGTGTCATTGGTTGAACATATAGGTCATTTTTGTCCTCCCTAGGCTTATTCTCGTCCAATTAGGGTTTTTAACCAATCTTGTGCATCCAATAAGTGATTTTGTGTCATTGGTTGAACATTTAGGTCATTTTCGTCCTCCCAAGGCTTATTCTCGTCCAATTAGGGTTTTTAACCAATCTTGTGCATCCAATAAGTACATTTGTGTCATTGGTTGAACATTTAGGTCATTTTCGTCCTCCCAAGGCTTATTCTTGTCCAATTAGGGTTTTTAACCAATCTAGTGCATCCAATAAGTACATTTGTGTCATTGGTTGAACATTTAGGTTATTTTCGTCCTCCCAAGTCTTATTCTCGTCCAATTAGGGTTTTTAACCAATCTTGTGCATCCAATAAGTACATTTGTGTCATTGGTTGAACATTTAGGTCATTTTCGTCCTCCCAAGTCTTATTCTCGTCCAATTAGGGTTTTTAACCAATCTTGTGCATCCAATAAGTACATTTGTGTCATTGGTTGAACATTTAGGTGATTTTCGTCCTCCCAAGGCTTATTCTCGTCCAATTAGGGTTTTTAACCAATCTTGTGCATCCAATAAGTGATTTTGTGTCATTGGTTAAACATTTAGGTCATTTTCGTCCACCCTAGGCTTATTCTCGTCCAATTAGGGTTTTTAACCAATCTTGTGCATCCAATAAGTACATTTGTGTCATTGGTTGAACATTTTGGTCATTTTCGTCCTCCCTAGGCTTATTCTCGTCCAATTAGGGTTTTGAACCAATCTTGTGCAGCCAATAAGTGATTTTGTGTCATTGGTTGAACATTTAGGTCATTTTCGTCCTCCCTAGGCTTATTCTCGTCCAATTAGGGTTTTTAACCAATCTTGGGTATCCAATAAGTACATTTGTGTCATTGGTTGAACATTTAGGTCATTTTCGTCCTCCCAAGGCTTATTCTCGTCTAATTAGGGTTTTTAACCAATCTTGTGCATCCAATAAGTGATTTTGTGTCATTGGTTGAACATTTAGGTCATTTTTGTCCTCCCTAGGCTTATTCTCGTCCAATTAGGGGTTTTAACCAATCTTGTGCATCCAATAAGTGATTTTGTTTCTTTGGTTGAACATTTAGGTCATTTTCGTCCTCCCAAGGCTTTTACTCGTCCAATTAGGGTTTTTAACAAATCTTGTGCATCCAATAAGTACATTTGTGTCATTGGTTGAACATTTTGTTAACTTTTCGTCCTCCCAAGGCTTATTCTCGTCCAGTTAGGGTTTTTAACCAATCTTGTGCATCCAATAAGTGATTTTGTGTCATTGGTTAAACATTTAGGTCATTTTCGTTCTCCCTAGGTTAATTCTTGTCCAATTAGGGTTTTTAACCAATCTTGTGTATCCAATAAGTGATTTTGTGTCATTGATTGAACATTTAGGTCATTTTCGTTCTGCCAAGGCTTATTCTCGTCCAATTATGGTTTTTAACCAATCTTGTGCATCCAATAAGTGATTTTGTGTCATTGGTTGAACATTTAGGTTATTTTCGTCCTCCCTAGGCTTATTCTCGTCCAATTAGGTTTTTTAACCAATCTTGTGCATCCAATAAGTACATTTGTGTCATTGGTTGAACATTTAGGTCATTTTCGTCCTCCCTAGGCTTATTCTCGTCCAATTAGGGTTTTTTAACCAATCTTGTGCATCCAATAAGTGTTTTTGTGTCATTGGTTGAACATTTTGGTCAGTTTCGTCCTCCCTAGGCTTATTCTCGTCCAATTAGGGTTTTTAACCAATCTTGTGCATCCAATAAGTACATTTGTGTCATTTGTTGAACATTTAGGTCATTTTCTTCCTCCCTAGGCTTATTCTCGTCCAATTAGGGTTTTTAACCAATCTTGTGCATCAAATAAGTGATTTTGTGTCATTGGTTGAACATTTAGGTCATTTTCGTCCTCCCTAGGCTTATTCTCGTCCAATTAGGGTTTTTAACCAATCTTGGGTATCCAATTAGTACATTTGTGTCATTGGTTGAACATTTAGGTCATTTTCGTCCTCCCAAGGCTTATTCTCGTCTAATTAGGGTGTTTAACCAATCTTGTGCATCCAATAAGTGATTTTGTGTCATTGGTTGAACATTTAGGTCATTTTTGTCCTCCCTAGGCTTATTTTCGTCCAATTAGGGTTTTTAACCAATCTTGTGCATCCAATAAGTGATTTTGTGTCATTGGTTGAACATTTAGGTCATTTTCGTCCTCCCAAGGCTTATTCTCGTCCAATTAGGGTTTTTAACCAATCTTGGGTATCCAATAAGTACATTTGTGTCATTGGTTGAACATTTAGGTCATTTTCGTCCTCCCAAGGCTTATTCTCGTCTAATTAGGGTTTTTAACCAATCTTGTGCATCCAATAAGTGATTTTGTGTCATTGGTTGAACATTTAGGTCATTTTCATCCTCCCTAGGCTTATTCTTGTCCAATTAGGGGTTTTAACCAATCTTGTGCATCCAATAAGTGATTTTGTGTCATTGGTTAAACATTTAGGTCATTTTCGTTCTCCCTAGGTTAATTCTTGTCCAATTAGGGTTTTTAACCAATCTTGTGCATCCAATAAGTTATTTTGTGTCATTGATTGAACATTTAGGTCATTTTCGTTCTGCCAAGGCTCATTCTGGTCCAATTAGGGTTTTTAACCAATCTTGTGCATCCAATAAGTGATTTTGTGTCATTGGTTGAACATTTAGGTTATTTTCGTCCTCCCTAGGCTTATTCTCGTCCAATTAGGTTTTTTAACCAATCACTTGCATCCAATAAGTGATTTTGTGTCATTGGTTGAACATTTAGGTCATTTTCGTCCTCCCTAGTCTTATTCTCGTCCAATTAGGGTTTTTAACCAATCTTGTGCATCCAATAAGTACATTTGTGTCATTGGTTGAACACTTAGGTCATTTTTGTCCTCCCTAGGCTAATTCTCGTCCAATTCGGGTTTTTAACCAATCTTGTGCATCCAATAAGTGATTTTGTGTCATTGGTTGAACATTTAGGTCATTTTTGTCCTCCCTAGGCTTATTCTCGTCCAATTAGGGTTTTTAACCAATCTTGTGCATCCAATAAGTGATTTTGTGTCATTGGTTGAACATTTAAGTCTTTTTCGTCCTCCCAAGGCTTATTCTCATCCAATTAGAGTTTTTAACCAATCTTGTGCATCCAATAAGTGATTTTGTGTCATTGGTTGAACATTTAGGTCATTTTCGTTCTCCCAAGGCTTATTCTCGTCCAATTAGGGTTTTTAACCAATCTTGTGCATCCAATAACTACATTTGTGTCATTGGTTGAACATTTAGGTCATTTTCGTCCTCCCAATGCTTATTCTCGTCCAATTAGGGTTTTTAACCAATCTTGTGCATCCAATAAGTGATTTTGTGTCATTGGTTGAACATTTAGGTCATTTTAGTCCTCCCAAGGCTTATTCTCGTTTAATTAGGGTTTTTAACCAATCTTGTGCATCCAATAACTGATTTTGTGTCATTGGTTGAACAGTTAGGTCATTTTCGTCCTCCTTAGGCTTATTCTCGTCCAATTAGGGTTTTTAACCAATCTTGTGCATCCAATAAGTACATTTGTGTCATTGGTTGAACATTTAGGTCATTTTCGTCCTCCCTAGGCTTATTCTCGTCCAATTAGGGTTTTTAACCAATCTTGGGTATCCAATAAGTACATTTGTGTCATTGGTTGAACATTTAGGTCATTTTCGTCCTCCCAAGGCTTATTCTCGTCTAATTAGGGTTTTTAACCAATCTTGTGCATCCAATAAGTGATTTTGTGTCATTGGTTGAACATTTAGGTCATTTTTGTCCTCCCTAGGCTTATTCTCGTCCAATTAGGGGTTTTAACCAATCTTGTGCATCCAATAAGTGATTTTGTTTCTTTGGTTGAACATTTAGGTCATTTTCGTCCTCCCAAGGCTTTTACTCGTCCAATTAGGGTTTTTAACAAATCTTGTGCATCCAATAAGTACATTTGTGTCATTGGTTGAACATTTTGTTAACTTTTCGTCCTCCCAAGGCTTATTCTCGTCCAGTTAGGGTTTTTAACCAATCTTGTGCATCCAATAAGTGATTTTGTGTCATTGGTTAAACATTTAGGTCATTTTCGTTCTCCCTAGGTTAATTCTTGTCCAATTAGGGTTTTTAACCAATCTTGTGTATCCAATAAGTGATTTTGTGTCATTGATTGAACATTTAGGTCATTTTCGTTCTGCCAAGGCTTATTCTCGTCCAATTATGGTTTTTAACCAATCTTGTGCATCCAATAAGTGATTTTGTGTCATTGGTTGAACATTTAGGTTATTTTCGTCCTCCCTAGGCTTATTCTCGTCCAATTAGGTTTTTTAACCAATCTTGTGCATCCAATAAGTACATTTGTGTCATTGGTTGAACATTTAGGTCATTTTCGTCCTCCCTAGGCTTATTCTCGTCCAATTAGGGTTTTTAACCAATCTTGGGTATCCAATAAGTACATTTGTGTCATTGGTTGAACATTTAGGTCATTTTCGTCCTCCCAAGGCTTATTCTCGTCCAATTAGGGTTTTTAACCAATCTTGTGCATCCAATAAGTGATTTTGTGTCATTGGTTGAACTTTTAGATCATTTTTGTCCTCCCTAGGCTTATTCTCGTCCAATTAGGGTTTTTAACCAATCTTGTGCATCCAATAAGTACATTTGTGTCATTGGTTGAACATTTAGGTCATTTTCGTCCTCCCAATGCTTATTCTCGTCCAATTAGGGTTTTTAACCAATCTTGTGCATCCAATAAGTGATTTTGTGTCATTGGTTGAACATTTAGATCATTTTTGTCCTCCCTAGGCTTATTCTCGACCAATTAGGGGTTTTAACCAATCTTGTGCATCCAATAAGTACATTTGTGTCATTGGTTGAACATTTAGTTCATTTTCGTCCTCCCAAGGCTTATTCTCGTCCAATTAGGGTTTTTAACGAATGTTGTGCATCCAATAAGTGATTTTGTGTCATTGGTTGAACATTTAGGTCATTTTCGTCCTCCCTAGGCTTATTCTCGTCCAATTAGGGTTTTTAACCAATCTTGTGCATCCAATAAGTACATTTGTGTCATTGGTTGAACATTTAGGTCATTTTCGTCCTCCCTAGGCTAATTCTCGTCCAATTAGGGTTTTTAACCAATCTTGTGCATCCAATAAGTGATTTTGTGTTGTTGGTTGAACATTTAGGTCATTTTCGTCCTTCCTAGGCTTATTTTCATCCAATTAGGGTTTTAAACCAATCTTGTGCGTCCAATAAGTACATTTGTGTCCTTGGTTGATCATTTAGGTCATTTTCATCCTCCCAAGGCTTATTCTCGTCCAATTAGGGTTTTTAACCAATCTTGTGCATCCAATAAGTGATTTTGTGTCATTGGTTGAACATTTAGGTCATTTTCGTCCTCCCTAGGCTTATTCTCGTCCAATTAGGGTTTTTAACCAATCTTGTGCATCCAATAAGTGATTTTGTGTCATTGGTTGTACATTTAGGTCATTTTCTTCCTCCCTAGGCTTATTCTCGTCCAATTAGGGTTTTTAACCAATCTTGTGCATCCAATAAGTGATTTTGTGTCATTGGTTGAACATTTAGGTCATTTTCGTCCTCCCAAGGCTTATTCTCGTCCAATTAGGGTTTTTAACCAATCTTGTGCATCCAATAAGTGATTTTGTGTCATTGGTTGAACATTTAGGTCATTTTCGTCCTCCCAAGGCTTATTCTCGTTCAATTAGGGTTTTTAACCAATCTTGTTCATCCAATAATTGATTTTGTGTCATTGGTTGAACATTTAGGTCATTTTCGTCGTCCCTAGGCTTATTCTGGTCCAATTAGGGTTTTTAACCAATCTTGTGCATCCAATAAGTGATTTTGGGTCATTGGTTGAACATTTAGGTCAATTTCGTCCTCCCTAGGCTTATTCTCGTCCAATTAGGGTTTTTAACCAATCTTGTGCATCCAATAAGTGATTTTGTGTCATTGGTTGAACATTTAGGTCATTTTCGTCCTCCCAAGGCTTATTCTCGTCCAATTAGGGTTTTTAACCAATCTTGTGCATCCAATAAGTGATTTTGTGTCATTGGTCGAACATTTAGGTCATTTTCGTCCTCCCTAGGTTTATTCTCGTCAAATTAAGGTTTTTAACCAATCTTGTGCAACCAATAAGAGATTTTGTGTCATTGGTTGAACATTTAGGTCATTTTCGTCCTCCCTAGGCTTATTCTCGTCCAATTAGGGTTTTTAACCAATCTTGTGCATCCAATAAGTGATTTTGTGTCATTGGTTGAACATTTAGGTCATTTTCGTCCTCCCAAGGCTTATTCTCGTCCAATTAGGGTTTTTAACCAATCTTGTGCATCCAATAATTTATTTTGTGTCATTGGTTGAACATTTAGGTCATTTTCGTCCTCCCAAGGATTATTCTCGTCCAATTAGGGTTTTTAACAAATCTTGTGCATCAAATAAGTGATTTTGTGTCATTGGTTGAACATTTAGGTCATGTTCGTCCTCCCTAGGCTTATTCTCGTCCAATTAGGGTTTTTAACCAATCTTGTGCATCCACTAAGTGATTTTGTGTCATTGGTTGAACATTTAGGTCATTTTCGTCCTCCCTAGGATTATTCTCGTCCAATTAGGGTTTTTAACCAATCTTGTGCATCCAATAAGTACAATTGTGTCATTGGTTGAACATTTAGGTCATTTTCGTCCTCCCAAGGATTATTCACGTCCAATTAGGGTTTTTAACCAATCTTGTGCATCAAATAAGTGATTTTGTGTCATTGGTTGAACATTTAGGTCATTTTCGTCCTCCCTAGGCTTATTCTCGTCCAATTAGGGTTTTTAACCAATCTTGTGCATCCAATAAGTGCTTTTGTGTCATTGGTTGAACATTTAGGTCATTTTCTTCCTCCCTAGGCTTATTCTCGTCCAATTAGGGTTTTTAACCAATCTTGTGCATCCAATAAGTACATTTGTGTCATTGGTTGAACATTTAGGTCATTTTTGTCCTCCCAATGCTTATTCTCGTCCAATTAGGGTTTTTAACCAATTTTGTGCATCCAATAAGTGATTTTGTGTCATTGGTTGAACATTTAGGTCTTTTTCGTCCTCCTAAGGCTTATTCTCATCCAATTAGGGGTTTTAACCAATCTTGTGCGTCCAATAAGTACATTTGTGTCATTGGTTGAACATATAGGTCATTTTTGTCCTCCCTAGGCTTATTCTCGTCCAATTAGGGTTTTTAACCAATCTTGTGCATCCAATAAGTGATTTTGTGTCATTGGTTGAACATTTAGGTCATTTTCGTCCTCCCAAGGCTTATTCTCGTCCAATTAGGGTTTTTAACCAATCTTGTGCATCCAATAAGTACATTTGTGTCATTGGTTGAACATTTAGGTCATTTTCGTCCTCCCTAAGCTTATTCTTGTCCAATTAGGGTTTTTAACCAATCATGTGCATCCAATAAGTGATTTTGTGTCATTGGTTGAACATTTAGGTCATTTTTGTCCTCCCTAGGCTTATTCTCGTCCAATTAGGGTTTTTAACCAATCTTGTGCATCCAATAAGTGATTTTGTGTCATTGGTTGAACATTTAGGTCATTTTCGTCCTCCCTAGGTTTATTCTCGTCCAATTAGGGTTTTTAACCAATCTTGTGCATCCAATAAGTGCTTTTGTGTCATTGGTTGAACATTTAGGTCATTTTCGTCCTCCCTAGGCTTATTCTCGTCCAATTAGGGTTTTTAACCAATCTTGTGCATCCAATAAGTACAATTGTGTCATTGGTTGAACATTTAGGTCATTTTCGTCCTCCCAAGGATTATTCTCGTCCAATTAGGGTTTTTAACCAATCTTGTGCATCAAATAAGTGATTTTGTGTCATTGGTTGAACATTTAGGTCATTTTTTTCATCCCTAGGCTTATTCTCGTCCAATTAGGGTTTTTAACCAATCTTGTGCATCCAATAAGTGATTTTGTGTCATTGGTTGAACATTTAGGTCATTTTCGTCCTCCCTAGGCTTATTCTCGTCCAATTAGGGTTTTTAACCAATCTTGTGCATCCAATAAGTACATTTGTCTCATTGGTTGAACATTTAGGTCATTTTCGTCCTCCCTAGGCCTATTCTTTTCGAATTAGGGTTTTTAACAAATCTTGTGCATCCAATAAGTGATTTTTTGTCATTGGTTGAACATTTAGGTCATTTTCGTCCTCCCTAGGCTTATTCTCGTCCAATTAGGGTTTTTAACCAATCTTGTGCATCCAATAAGTACATTTGTGTCATTGGTTGAACATTTAGGTCATTTTCGTCCTCCCTAGGCTTATTCTCGTCCAATTAGGGTTTTTAACCAATCTTGTGCATCCAATAAGTGATTTTGTGTTGTTGGTTGAACATTTAGGTCATTTTCGTCCTTCCTAAGCTTATTTTCATCCAATTAGGGTTTTAAACCAATCTTGTGCATCCAATAAGTGATTTTGTGTCATTGGTTGAACATTTAGGTCATTTTCGTCCTCCCTAGGCTTATTCTCGTCCAATTAGGGTTTTTAACCAATCTTGTGCATCCAATTAGTACATTTGTGTCATTGGTTGAACATTTAGGTCATTTTCGTCCTTCCAAGGCTTATTCTCGTCCAATTAGGGTTTTTAACCAATGTAGTGCATCCAATAAGTGATTTTGTGTCATTGGTTGAACATTTAGGTCATTTTCGTCCTCCTAAGGCTTATTCTCGTCCAATTAGGGGTTTTAACCAATCTTGTGCGTCCAATAAGTACATTTGTGTCATTGGTTGAACATATAGGTCGTTTTTGTCCTCCCTAGGCTTATTCTCGTCCAATTAGGGTTTTTAACCAATCTTGTGCATCCAATAAGTGATTTTGTGTCATTGGTTGAACATTTAGGTCATTTTCGTCCTCCCAAGGCTTATTCTCGTCCAATTAGGGTTTTTAACCAATCTTGTGCATCCAATAAGTACATTTGTGTCATTGGTTGAACATTTAGGTCATTTTCGTCCTCCCATTGCTTATTCTCGTCCAATTAGGGTTTTTAACCAATTTTGTGCATCCAATAAGTGATTTTGTGTCATTGGTTGAACATTTAGGTCTTTTTCGTCCTCCTAAGGCTTATTCTCATCCAATTAGGGGTTTTAACCAATCTTGTGCGTCCAATAAGTACATTTGTGTCATTGGTTGAACATATAGGTCATTTTTGTCCTCCCTAGGCTTATTCTCGTCCAATTAGGGTTTTTAACCAATCTTGTGCATCCAATAAGTGATTTTGTGTCATTGGTTGAACATTTAGGTCATTTTCGTCCTCCCAAGGCTTATTCTCGTCCAATTAGGGTTTTTAACCAATCTTGTGCATCCAATAAGTACATTTGTGTCATTGGTTGAACATTTAGGTCATTTTCGTCTTCCCAAGCGTTATTCTCGTCCAATTAGGGTTTTTAAACAATCTTGTGCATCCAATAAGTGATTTTGTGCCATTGGTTGAACATTTAGGTCATTTTCGTCCTCCCAAGGCTTATTCTCGTCCAATTAGGGTTTTTAACCAATCTTGTGCATCCAATAAGTACATTTGTGTCATTGGTTAAACATTTAGGTCATTTATGTCCTCCAAAGGCATATTCTCGTCCAATTAGGGTTTTTAACCAATCTTGTGCATCCAATAAGTGATTTTGTGTCATTGGTTGAACATTTAGGTCATTTTCGTCCTGCCAAGGCTTATTCTCGTCCAATTAGGGTTTTTAACCAATCTTGTGCATCCAATAAGTACATTTGTGTCATTGATTGAACATTTAGGTCATTTTCGTCCTCCCTAGGCTTATTCTCGTCCAATTAGGGTTTTTAAACAATCTTGTGCATCCAATAAGTGATTTTGTGTCATTGGTTGAACATTTAGGTCATTTTCGTCCTCCCAAGGCTTATTCTCGTCCAATTAGGGTTTTTAACCAATCTTGTGCATCCAATAAGTACATTTGTGTCATTGGTTGAACACTTAGGTCATTTTCGTCCTCCCTAGGCTTATTCTCGTCCAATTAGGGTTTTTAACCAATCTTGTGCATCCAATAAGTGATTTTGTGTCATTGGTTGAACATTTAGGTCATTTTTGTCCTCCCTAGGCTTATTCTTGTCCAATTAGGGTTTTTAACCAATCTTGTGCATCCAATAAGTGATTTTGTGCCATTGGTTGAACATTTAGGTCATTTTCGTCCTCCCAAGGCTTATTCTCGTCCAATTAGGGTTTTTAACCAATCTTGTGCATCCAATAAGTACATTTGTGTCATTGGTTGAACATTTTGGTCATTTTCGTACTCCCTAGGCTTATTCTCGTCCATTTAGGGTTTTTAACCAATCTTGTGCATCCAATAAGTGATTTAGTGTCATTGGTTGAACAATTAGGTCATTTTCGTCCTCCCTAGGCTTATTCTTGTCCAATTAGGGTTTTTAACCAATCTTGTGCATCCAATAAGTACATTTGTGTCATTTGTTGAACATTTAGGTCATTTTCTTCCTCCCTAGGCTTATTCTCGTATAATTAGGGTTTTGAACCAATCTTGTGCAGCCAATAAGTGATTTTGTGTCATTGATTGAACATTTAGGTCATTTTCGTCCTCCCTAGGCTTATTCTCGTCCAATTAGGGTTTTTAACCAATCTTGGGTATCCAATCAGTACATTAGTGTCATTGGTTGAACATTTAGGTCATTTTCGTCCTCCCAAGGCTTATTCTCGTCTAATTAGGGTTTTTAACCAATCTTGTGCATCCAATAAGTGATTTTGTGTCATTGGTTGAACATTTAGGTCATTTTTGTCCTCCCTAGGCTTATTCTCGTCCAATTAGGGGTTTTAACCAATCTTGTGCATCCAATAAGTGATTTTGTGTCATTGGTTGAACATTTAGGTCATTTTCGTCCTCCCTAGGCTTATTCTCGTCCAATTAGGGTTTTAAACCAATCTTGTGCATCCAATAAGTGATTTTGTGCCATTGGTTGAACATTTAGGTCATTTTCGTCCTCCCTAGGCTTATTCTCGTCCAATTAGGGTTTTTAACCAATCTTGTGCATCCAATAAGTGATTTTGTGTCATTGGGTGAACATTTAGGTCATTTTCGTCCTCCCTAGGCTTATTCTCGTCCAATTAGGGTTTTTAACCAATCTTGTGCATCCAATAAGTACATTTGTGTCATTGGTTGAACATTTTGGTCATTTTCGTCCTCCCTAGGCTTATTCTCGTCCAATTAGGGTTTTTAACCAATCTTGTGCATCCAATAAGTGATTTTGTGCCATTGGTTGAACATTTAGGTCATTTTCGTCCTCCCTAGGCTTATTCTCGTCCAATTAGGGTTTTTAACCAAACTTGGGTATCCAATAAGTACATTTGTGTCATTGGTTGAACATTTAGGTCATTTTCGTCCTCCCAAGGCTTATTCTCGTCTAATTAGGGTTTTTAACCAATCTTGTGCATCCAATAAGTGATTTTGTGTCATTGGTTGAACATTTAGGTCATTTTTGTCCTCCCTAGGCTTATTCTCGTCCAATTAGGGGTTTTAACCAATCTTGTGCATCCAATAAGTGATTTTGTTTCTTTGGTTGAACATTTAGGTCATTTTCGTCCTCCCAAGGCTTATACTCGTCCAATTAGGGTTTTTAACAAATCTTGTGCATCCAATAAGTACATTTGTGTCATTGGTTGAATATTTTGTTAACTTTTCGTCCTCCCAAGGCTTATTCTCGTCCAGTTAGGGTTTTTAACCAATCTTGTGCATCCAATAAGTGATTTTGTGTCATTGGTTGAACATTTAGGTCATTTTCGTCCTCCCTAGGCTTATTCTCGTCCAATTAGGTTTTTTAACAAATCTTGTGCATCCAATAAGTGTTTTTGTGTCATTGGTTGAACATTTTGGTCAGTTTCGTCCTCCCTAGGCTTATTCTCGTCCAATTAGGGTTTTTAACCAATCTTGTGCATCCAATAAGTACATTTGTGTCATTGGTTGAACAATTAGGTCATTTTCGTCCTCCCTAAGCTTATTCTC
>JBBPBP010000267.1:0-12371 GCA_037974735.1 Cicer chorassanicum
GATGCCCAAGATTTGTTAAAAACACTAATTGGACGATAATAAGCCTTGGGAGGACGAAAATGACCTAAATGTTCAACCAATGACACAAAATCACTTATTGGATGCACAAGATTGGTTAAAAACCCTAATATGACAAGAATAAGCCTACGGAGAACGAAAATGACCTAAATGTTCAACCAATGACACAAAATCACATATTGGATGCACAAGATTGGTTAAAAACCCTAATTGGACGAGAATAAGCCTAGGGAGGACGAAAAAATGACCTAAATGTTCAACCAATGACACAAATGTACTTATTGGATGCACAAGATTGGTTAAAAACCCTAATTGGACGAGAATAAGCCTAGGGAGGACGAAAATGACCTAAATGTTCAACCAATGACACAACATCACTTATTGGATGCACAAGATTGGTTAAAAACCCTAATTGGACGAGAATAAGCCTTGGGAGGACGAAAATGACATAAATGTTCAACCAATGACACAAATGTACTTATTGGATGCACAAGATTGGTTAAAAACCCTAATTGGACGAGAATAAGCCTTGGGAGGACGAAAATGACCTAAATGTTCAACCAATGCACAAATGTACTTATTGGATGCACAAGATTGGTTAAAAACCCTAATTGGACGAGAATCAGCCTTGGGAGGACGAAAATAACCTAAATGTTCAGCCTATGACACAAATGTACTAATTGGATGCACAAGATTGGTTAAAAACCCTAATTGGACGAGAATAAGCCTTGGGAGGACGAAAATGACCTAAATGTTCAACCAATGACACAACTGTACTTATTGGATGCACAAGATTGGATAAAAACCCTAATTGGACGAGAATAAGCCTTGGGAGGACCAAAATGACCTAAATGTTCAACCAACAACACAAAATCACTTATTGGATGCACAAGATTGGTTAAAAACCCTAATTGGACGAGAATAAGCCTTGGGAGGACGAAAATGACCTAAATGTTCAACCAATGACACAAATGTACTTATTGGATGCACAAGATTGGTTAAAAACCCTAATTGGACGAGAATAAGCCTTGGGAGGACGAAAATGACCTAAATGTTCAACCAATGACACAAATGTAATTATTGGATGCACAAGATTGGTTAAAAACCCTAATTGGACGAGAGTAAGCCTTGGGAGGACGAAAATGACCTAAATGTTCAACCAATGACAAAAATGTACTTATTGGATGCACAAGATTGGTTAAAAACCCTAATTGGACGAGAAAAAGCCTTGGGAGGACGAAAATGACCTAAATGTCCAACCAATGACACAAATGTACTTATTGGATGCACAAGATTGGTTAAAAACCCTAATTGGACGAGAATAAGCCTTGGGAGGACGAAAATGACCTAAATGTTCAACCAATGACACAAATGTACTTATTGGATGCACAAGATTGGTTAAAAACCCTAATTGGACGAGAATAAGCCTTGGGAGGACGAAAATGACCTAAATGTTCAACCAACGACACAAAATCACTTATTGGATGCACAAGATTGGTTAAAAACTCTAATTGGACGAGAATAATCCGTGGGAGGACGAAAATGACCTAAATGTTCAACCAATGACACAAATGTACTTATTGGATGCACAAGATTGGTTAAAAACCCTAATTGGACGAGAATAAGCCTTGGGAGGACGAAAATGACCTAAATGTTCAACCAATGACACAAATGTACTTATTGGATGCACAAGATTGGTTAAAAACCCTAATTGGACCAGAATAAGCCTTGGGATGACGAAAATGACCTAAATATTCAACAAATGACACAAAATCACTTATTGGATGCACAAGATTAGTTAAAAACCCTACTTGGAGGAGAATAAGCCTTAGGAGGACGAAAATGACCTAAATGTTCAACCAATGACACAAAATCACTTATTGGATGCACAAGATTGGTTAAAAACCCTAATTGGACGAGAATAAGCCTTGGGAGGACGAAAATGACCTAAATGTTCAACCAATGACACAAATGTACTTATTGGATGTCAAAGATTTGTTAAAAACCCTAATTGGACGATAATAAGCCTTGGGAGGACGAAAATGAGCTAAATGTTCAACCAATGACACAAAATCACTTATTGGATGCACAAGATTGGTTAAAAACCCTAATTGGACAAGAATAAGCCTAGGGAGAACGAAAATGACCTAAATGTTTAACCAATGACACAAAATCACTTATTGGGTGCATAAGATTTGTTAAAAACCCTAATTGGACAAGAATAAGCCTTAGGAGGACGAAAATGAGCTAAATGTTCAACCAATGACACAAATGTACTTATTGGATGCACAAGATTGGTTAAAAACCCTCATTGGACGAGAATAAGACTAGGGGGACGAAAATGACCTAAATGTTTAACCAATGACACTAAATCACTTATTGGATGCACAAGATTGGTTAAAAACCCTAATTGGACGAGAATAAGCCTAGGGGGGACGAAAAAATGACCTAGATGTTCAACCAATGACACAAATGTACTTATTGGATGCACAAAATTTAAAAACCCTAATTGGATGAGAATAAGCCTAGGGAGGACAAAAATGACCTAAATGTTCAACCAATGACACAAAAACACTTATTGGATGCACAAGATTGGTTAAAAAACCATAATTGGACGAGAATAAGCCTAGGGAGGACGAAAATGACCTAAATGTTCAACCAACGACACAAATGTATTTATTGGATGCACAAGATTGGTTAAAAACCCTAGTTGGACGAAAATAAGCCTAGGGAGAACGAAAATGACCTAAATGTTCAACCAATGACACAAAATCACTTATTGGATGCACAAGATTGGTTAAAAACCCTAACTGGACGAGAATAAGCCTTGGGAGGACGAAAAGTTAACAAAATGTTCAACCAATGACATAAATGTACTTATTGGATGCAGAAGATTTGTTAAAAACCCTAATTGGACGAGAATAAGCCTTGGGAGGACGAAAATGACCTAAATGTTCCACCAAAGAAACAAAATCACTTATTGGATGCACAAGATTGGTTAAAAACCCTAATTAGACGAGAATAAGCCTTGGGAGGACGAAAATGACCTAAATGTTCAACCAATGACACAAATGTACTTATTGGATGCCCAAGATTTGTTAAAAACCCTAATTGGACGATAATAAGCCTTGGGAGGACGAAAATGACCTAAATGTTCAACCAATGACACAAAATCACTTATTGGATGGACAAGATTGGTTAAAAACCCTAATTGGACAAGAATAAGCCTAGGGAGAACGAAAATGACCTAAATGTTTAACCAATGACACAAAATCACTTATTGGATGCATAAGATTGGTTAAAAACCCTAATTGGACGAGAATAAGCCTTGGGAGGACGAAAATTAGCTAAATGTTCAACCAATGACACAAATATACTTATTGGATGCACAAGATCGGTTAAAAACCCCCATTGGACGAGAATAAGCCTACGGAGGACGAAAATGACCTAAATGTTCAACCAATGACACAAAATCACTTATTGGATGCACAAGATTTGTTTAAAACCCTAATTGGACGAGAATAAGCCTAGGGAGGACGAAAAAATGATCTAAATGTTCAACCAATGACACAAATGTACTTATTGGATGCACAAGATTGGTTAAAAACCCTAATTGGACGAGAATAAGCCTAGGGAGAACGAAAATGACCTAAATGTTCAACCAATGACACAAACACTTATTGGATGCACAAGATTGGTTTAAAACCCTAATTGGACGAGAATAAGCCTAGGGAGGACGAAAATCACCTAATTATTCAACCAATGACACTAAATCACTTATTGGATGCACAAGATTGGTTAAAAACCCTAATTGGACGAGAATAAGCCTTGGGAGGACGAAAATGACCTAAATGTTCAACCAATGACACAAATGTACTTATTGGATGCACAAGATTGGTTAAAAACCCTAATTGGACGAGAATAAGCCTTGGGAGGACGAAAATGACCTAAATGTTCAACCAATGACACAAATGTAATTATTGGATGCACAAGATTGGTTAAAAACCCTAATTGGACGAGAGTAAGCCTTGGGAGGACGAAAATGACCTAAATGTTCAACCAATGACAAAAATGTACTTATTGGATGCACAAGATTGGTTAAAAACCCTAATTGGACGAGAAAAAGCCTTGGGAGGACGAAAATGACCTAAATGTCCAACCAATGACACAAATGTACTTATTGGATGCACAAGATTGGTTAAAAACCCTAATTGGACGAGAATAAGCCTTGGGAGGACGAAAATGACCTAAATGTTCAACCAATGACACAAATGTACTTATTGGATGCACAAGATTGGTTAAAAACCCTAATTGGACGAGAATAAGCCTTGGGAGGACGAAAATGACCTAAATGTTCAACCAATGACACAAATGTAATTATTGGATGCACAAGATTGGTTAAAAACCCTAATTGGACGAGAATAAGCCTTGGGAGGACGAAAATGACCTAAATGTTCAACCAATGACAAAAATGTACTTATTGGATGCACAAGATTGGTTAAAAACCCTAATTGGACGAGAAAAAGCCTTGGGAGGACGAAAATGACCTAAATGTTCAACCAATGACACAAATGTACTTATTGGATGCACAAGATTGGTTAAAAACCCTAATTGGACGAGAATAAGCCTAGGGAGGACGAAAATTACCTAAATGTTCAACCAATGACACAAAATCACTTATTGGATGCACAAGATTGGTTAAAAACCCTAATTGCACGAGAATAAGCCTTGGGACAACGAAAATGACCTAAATGTTCAACCAATGACACAAAATCACTTATTGGATGCACAAGACTGGTTAAAAACCCTAATTTGACGAGAATAAGCCTTGGGAGGACGAAAATGACCTAAATGTTCAACCAATGACACAAATGTACTTATTGGATGCCCAAGATTTGTTAAAAACCCTAATTGGACGATAATAAGCCTTGGGAGGACGAAAATGACCTAAATGTTCAACCAATGACACAAAATCACTTATTGGATGCACAAGATTGGTTAAAAACCCTAATTGGACAAGAATAAGCCTAGGGAGAACGAAAATGACCTAAATGTTTAATCAATGACACAAAATCACTTATTGGATGCATAAGATTGGTTAAAAACCCTAATTGGACGAGAATAAGCCTTGGGAGGACGAAAATCAGCTAAATGTTCAACCAATGACACAAATATACTTATTGGATGCACAAGATCGGTTAAAAACCCCCATTGGACGAGAATAAGCCTACGGAGGACGAAAATGACCTAAATGTTCAACCAATGACACAAAATCACTTATTGGATGCACAAGATTGGTTAAAAACCCTAATTGGACGAGAATAAGCCTAGGGAGGACGAAAATGACCTAATTATTCAACCAATGACACTAAATCACTTATTGGATGCACAAGATTGGTTAAAAACCCTAATTGGACGAGAATTAGCCTAGGGAGGACGAAAATGACCTAGGTGTTCAACCAATGACACAAATGTACTTATTGGATGCACAAGATTGGTTAAAAACACTAATTGGACGAGAATAAGCCTTGGGAGAACGAAAATGACCTAAATGTTCAACCAATGACACAAAATCACTTATTGGATGCACAAGATTGGTTAAAAACCATTGTTGGACGAAAATAAGCCTTGGGAGGACGAAAATGACCTAAATGTTCAACCAATTGCACAAAAACACTTATTGGATGCACAAGATTGGTTAAAAACCCTAATTGGACGAGAATAAGCCTAGGGAGGACGAAAATGACCTAATTATTCAACCAATGACACTAAATCACTTATTGGATGCACAAGATTGGTTAAAAACCCTAATTGGACGAGAATAAGCCTAGGGAGGACGAAAATGACCAAAATGTTCTACCAATGACACAAGTGTACTTATTGGATGCACAAGATTGGTTAAAAACCCTAATTGGGCGAGAATAAGCCTAGGGAGGACGAAAATGACCTAAATGTTCAACCAATGACACAAATGTACTTATTGGATGCCCAAGATTTGTTAAAAACCCTAATTGGACGATAATAAGCCTTGGGAGGACGAAAATGACCTAAATGTTCAACCAATGACACAAAATCACTTATTGGATGCACAGGATTGGTTAAAAACCCTAACTCGACGAGAATAAGCCTTGGGAGGATGAAAAGTTAACAAAATGTTCAACCAATGACACAAATGTACTTATTTGATGCAGAAGATTTGTTAAAAACCCTAATTGGACGAGAATAAGCCTTGGGAGGACGAAAATGACCTAAATGTTCAACCAATGACACAAATGTACTTATTGGATACCCAAGATTGGTTAAAAACCCTAATTGGACGAGAATAAGCCTTGGGAGTACGAAAATGACCTAAATGTTCAACCCATGGCATAAAATCACTTATTGGATGCACAAGATTGGTTAAAAACCCAAATTGGACGTGAATAAGCCTAGGGAGGACGAAAATGACCTAAATGTTCAACCAATGACACAAAATCACTTATTGGATGCACAAGATTGGTTAAAAACCCTAATTGGACGAGAATTAGCCTAGGGAGGACGAAAATGACCTAAGTGTTCAACCAATGACACAAATGTACTTATTGGATGCACAAGATTGGTTAAAAACCCTAATTGGACGAGAATAAGACTTGGGAGGAAGAAAATGACATAAATGTTCAACCAATGACACAAAATCACTTATTGGATGCACAAGATTGGTTAAAAACCCTAATTGGACGAGAATAAGCCTTGGGAGAACGAAAATGACCTAAATGTTCAACCAATGACACAAAATCACTTATTGGATGCACAAGATTGGTTAAAAACCCTAATTGGACCAGAATAAGCCTTGGGAGGACGTAAATGACCTAAATGTTCAACCAATGACACAAATGTACTTATTGGATGCCCAAGATTTGTTAAAAACCCTAATTGGACGATAATAAGCCTTGGGAGGACGAAAATGACCTAAATGTTCAACCAATGACACAAAATCACTTATTGGATGCACAAGATTGGTTAAAAACCCTAATTGGAAAAGAATAAGCCTAGGGAGAACGAAAATGACCTAAATGTTTAACCAATGACACAAAATCACTTATTGGATGCATAAGATTTGTTAAAAACCCTAATTGGCAAGAATAAGCCTTGTGAGGACGAAAATGAGCTAAATGTTCAACCAATGACACAAATGTACTTATTGGATGCACAAGATTGGTTAAAAACCCTAATTGGACGAGAATAAGCCTAGGGAGGACGAAAATGACCTAAATGTTCAACCAATGACACAAAATCACTTATTGGATGCATAAGATTGGTTAAAAACCCTAATTAGACGAGAATAAGCCTTGGGAGGAAGAAAATGACCTAAATTTTCAACCAATGACAAAAATTGTACTTATTGGATGCCCAAGATTTGTTAAAAATCCTAATTGGACGATAATAAGCCTTGGGTGGACGAAAATGACCTAAATGTTCAACCAATGACACAAAATCACTTATTGGATGCACAAGATTGGTTAAAAACCCTAATTGGACAAGAATAAGCCTAGGGAGAACGAAAATGACCTAAATGTTTAACCAATGACACAAAATCACTTATTGGATGCATAAGATTTGTTAAAAACCCTAATTGGACGAGAATAAGCCTTGGGAGGACAAAAATGAGCTAAATGTTCAACCAATGACACAAATGTACTTATTGGATGCACAAGATTGGTTAAAAACCCTCATTGGACGAGAATAAGCATTGGGAGGACGAAAATGAACTAAATGTTCAACCAATGACACAAAATCACTTATTGGATGCACAAGATTGGTTAAAAACCCTAATTGGACGAGAATAAACCTAGGGAGGACGAAAAAATGACCTAAATGTTCAACCAATGACACAAAATCACTTATTGGATGCACAAGATTGGTTAAAAACCCTAACTGGACGAAAATAAGGCTTGGGAGGACGAAAAGTTAACAAAATGTTCAACCAACGACACAAATGTACTTATTGGATGCAGAAGATTTGTTAAAAACCTTATATGGACGAGAATAAGCCTTTGGAGGACGAAAATGACCTAAATGTTCAACCAAAGAAACAAAATCACTTATTGGATGCACAAGATTGTTTAAGAACCCTAATTGGACGAGAATAAGCCTAGGGAGGACGAAAATGACCTAAATGTTCAACCAATGACACAAAATCACTTATTGGATGCATAAGATTGGTTAAAAACCCTAATTAGACGAGAATAAGCCTTGGGAGGAAGAAAATGACCTAAATTTTCAACCAATGACAAAAATTGTACTTATTGGATGCCCAAGATTTGTTAAAAATCCTAATTGGACGATAATAAGCCTTGGGAGGACGAAAATGACCTAAATGTTCAACCAATGACACAAAATCACTTATTGGATGCACAAGATTGGTTAAAAACCCTAATTGGACAAGAATAAGCCTAGGGAGAACGAAAATGACCTAAATGTTTAACCAATGACACAAAATCACTTATTGGATGCATAAGATTTGTTAAAAACCCTAATTGGACGAGAATAAGCCTTGGGAGGACAAAAATGAGCTAAATGTTCAACCAATGACACAAATGTACTTATTGGATGCACAAGATTGGTTAAAAACCCTCATTGGACGAGAATAAGCATTGGGAGGACGAAAATGACCTAAATGTTCAACCAATGACACAAAATCACTTATTGGATGCACAAGATTGGTTAAAAACCCTAATTGGACGAGAATAAGACTTGGGAGGACGAAAATGACCTAAATGTTCAACTAATGACACAAAATCACTTATTGGATGCACAAGATTGGTTAAAAACTCTAATTGGACGAGAATAAGCCTAGGGAGGACGAAAATGACCTAAATGTTCAACCAATGACACAAATGTACTTATTGGATGCACAAGATTGGTTAAAAACCCTAATTGGACGAGAATAAGCATTGGGAGGACGAAAATGACCTAAATCTTCAACCAATGACACAAATGTACTTATTGGATGCACAAGATTGGTTAAAAACCCTAATTGGACGAGAATAAGCCTAGGGAGGACGAAAATGACCTAAATGTTCAACCAATGACACAAATGTACTTATTGGATGCCCAAGATTTGTTAAAAACCCTAATTGGACGAGAATAAGCCTAGGGAGGACGAAAATGACCTAAATGTTCAACCAATGACACAAAAACACTTATTGGATGCACAAGATTGGTTAAAAACCCTAATTGGACGAGAATAAGCCTAGGGAGGACGAAAATGACCTAAATGTTCAACCAATGACACTAAATCACTTATTGGATGCACAAGATTGGTTAAAAACCCTAATTGGACGAGAATAAGCCTTGGGAGGACGAAAATGACCTAAATGTTCAACCAATGACACAAATGTACTTATTGGATGCACAAGATTTGTTAAAAACCCTAATTGGACGAGAATAAGTCTGAGGAGGACGAAAATGACCTAAATGTTCAACCAATGACACAAAATCACTTATTGGATGCACAAGATTGGTTAAAAACCCTAATTGGACGAGAATAAGCCTTGGGAGGACGAAAATGACCTAAATGTTCAACCAATGACACAAATGTACTTATTGGATACCCAAGATTTGTTAAAAACCCTAATTGGACGATAATAAGCCTTGGGAGGACGAAAATGGGCTAAATGTTCAACCAATGACACAAAATCACTTATTGGATGCACAAGATTGGTTAAAAACCCTAATTGGACAAGAATAAGCCTAGGGAGAACGAAAATGACCTAAATGTTTAACCAATGACACAAAATCACTTATTGGATGCATAACATTGGTTAAAAACCCTAATTGGACGAGAATAAGCCTTGGGAGGACGAAAATGACCTAAATGTTCAACCAATGACACAAAATCACTTATTGGATGCACAAGATTGGTTAAAAACCCTAATTGGACGAGAATAAGCCTAGGGAGGACGAACATGACCTAAATGTTCAATCAATGACACAAAATCAATGATTGGATGCACAAGATTGGTTAAAAACCCTAATTGGACGAGAATAAGCCTTGGGAGGACGAAAATGACCTAAATGTTCAACCAATGACACAAATGTACTTATTGGATGCACAAGATTGGTTAAAAACCCTAATTGGACGAGAATAAGCCTTGGGAGGACGAAAATGACCTAAATGTTCAACCAATGACACAAATGTAATTATTGGATGCACAAGATTGGTTAAAAACCCTAATTGGACGAGAGTAAGCCTTGGGAGGACGAAAATGACCTAAATGTTCAACCAATGACAAAAATGTACTTATTGGATGCACAAGATTGGTTAAAAACCCTAATTGGACGAGAAAAAGCCTTGGGAGGACGAAAATGACCTAAATGTCCAACCAATGACACAAATGTACTTATTGGATGCACAAGATTGGTTAAAAACCCTAATTGGACGAGAATAAGCCTTGGGAGGACGAAAATGACCTAAATGTTCAACCAATGACACAAATGTACTTATTGGATGCACAAGATTGGTTAAAAACCCTAATTGGACGAGAATAAGCCTTGGGAGGACGAAAATGACCTAAATGATTAACCAATGACACAAAATCACTTATTGGATGCACAAGATTGGTTAAAAACCCTAATTGGACGAGAATAAGCCTAGGGAGGAAGAAAATGTCCTAAATGTTCAACCAATGACACAAATGTACTTATTGGATGCACAAGATTGGTTAAAAACCCTAATTGGACGAGAATAAGCCTAGGGAGGACGAAAATGACCTAAATGTTCAACCAATGACACAAAATCACTTATTGGATGCATAAGATTGGTTAAAAACCCTAATTAGACGAGAATAAGCCTTGGGAGGAAGAAAATGACCTAAATTTTCAACCAATGACAAAAATTGTACTTATTGGATGCCCAAGATTTGTTAAAAACCCTAATTGGACGATAATAAGCCTTGGGAGGACGAAAATGACCTAAATGTTCAACCAATGACACAAAATCACTTATTGGATGCACAAGATTGGTTAAAAACCCTAATTGGACAAGAATAAGCCTAGGGAGAATGAAAATGACCTAAATGTTTAACCAATGACACAAAATCACTTATTGGATGCATAAGATTGGTTAAAAACCCTAATTGGACGAGAATAAGCCTAGGGAGGACGAAAATGACCTAAATGTTCAACCAATGACACAAATGTACTTATTGGATGCACAAGATTGGTTAAAAAACCTAATTGGACGAGAATAAGCCTAGGGAGGACGAAAATGACCTAAATGTTCAACCAATGACACAAAATCACTTATTGGATGCACAATATTTGTAAATAATCCTAATTGGAAGAGAATAAGTCTTGGGAGGACGAAAATGACCTAAATGTTCAACCAATGACACAAAATCACTTATTGGATGCACAAGATTTGTTAAAAACCCTAATTGGACGAGAATAAGCCTTGGGAGGACGAAAATGACCTAAATGTTCAACCAATGACACAAATGTATTTATTGGATGCACAAGATTGGTTAAAAACCCTAATTGGACGAGAATAAGCCTAGGGAGGACGAAAATGACCTAAATGTTCAACCAATGACACAAAATCACTTATTGGATGCACAAGATTTGTTAAAAACACTAATTGGACGAGAATAAGCCTTGGGAGAACGAAAATGACCTAAATGTTCAACCAATGACACAAAATCACTTATTGGATGCACAAGATTGGTTAAAAACCATTATTGGACGAGAATAAGCCTTGGGAGGACGAAAATGACCTAAATGTTCAACCAATGACACAAATGTACTTATTGGATGCCCAAGATTTGTTAAAAACCCAAATTGGACGATAATAAGCCTTGGGAGGACGAAAATGACCTAAATGTTCAACCAATGACACAAAATCACTTATTGGATGCACAAGATTGGTTAAAAACCCTAATTGGACAAGAATAAGCCTACGGAGAACGAAAATGACCTAAATGTTCAACCAATGACACAAAATCACTTATTGGATGCACAAGATTGGTTAAAAACCCTAATTGGACGAGAATAAGCCTAGGGAGGACGAAAAAATGACCTAAATGTTCAACCAATGACACAAATGTACTTATTGGATGCACAAGATTGGTTAAAAACCCTAATTGGACGAGAATAAGCCTAGGGAGGACGAAAATGACCTAAATGTTCAACCAATTACACAAAAACACTTATTGGATGCACAAGATTGGTTAAAAACCCTAATTGGACGAGAATAAGCCTAGGGAGGACGAAAATGACCTAATTATTCAACCAATGACACTAAATCACTTATTGGATGCACAAGATTGGTTAAAAACCCTAATTGGACGAGAATAAGCCTAGGGAGGACGAAAAAA
>JBBPBP010000267.1:12381-84226 GCA_037974735.1 Cicer chorassanicum
ACCCAATGACACAAAATCACTTATTGGATGCACAAGATTGGTTAAAAACCCTAATTGGACGAGAATAAGCCATGGGAGGACGAAAATGAGCTAAATGTTCAACCAATGACACAAATGTACTTATTGGATGCATAAGATTGGTTAAAAACCCTAATTGGACGAGAATAAGCCTTGGGAGGACGAAAATGACCTAAATGTTCAACCAATGGCATAAAATCACTTATTGGATGCACAAGATTGGTTAAAAAACCTAATTGGACGAGAATAAGCCTAGGGAGGACGAAAATGACCTAAATGTTCAACCAATGACACAAAATCACTTATTGGATTCACAAGATTTGTTAAAAACACTAATTGGACGAGAATAAGCCTTGGGAGAACGAAAATGACCTAAATGTTCAACCAATGACACAAAATCACTTATTGGGTGCACAAGATTGGTTAAAAACCATTATTGGACGAGAATAAGCCTTGGGAGGACGAAAATGACCTAAATGTTCAACCAATGACACAAATGTACTTATTGGATGCCCAAGATTTGTTAAAAACCCTAATTGGACGAGAATAAGCCTAGGGAGGACGAAAATGACCTAAATGTTCAACCAATTACACAAAAACACTTATTGGATGCACAAGATTGGTTAAAAACCCTAATTGGACGAGAATAAGCCTAGGGAGGACGAAAATGACCTAAATGTTCAACCAATGACACAAAATCACTTATTGGATGCACAAGATTTGTTAAAAACACTAATTGGACGAGAATAAGCCTTGGGAGACCGAAAATGACCTAAATGTTCAACCAATGACACAAAATCACTTATTGGGTGCACAAGATTGGTTAAAAACCATTATTGGACGAGAATAAGCCTTGGGAGGACGAAAATGACCTAAATGTTCAACCAATGACACAAATGTACTTATTGGATGCCCATGATTTGTTAAAAACCCTAATTGGACGAGAATAAGCCTAGGGAGGACGAACATGACCTAAATGTTTAACTTATGACACAAAATCACTTATTGGATGCATAAGATTGGTTAAAAACCCTAATTGGACAAGAATAAGCCTTGGGACGACGAAAATGAGCTAAATGTTCATCCAATGACACAAATGTACTTATTGGAGCACAAGATGGGTTAAAAACCCTAATTGGACGAGAATAAGCCTAGGGAGGACGAAAATGACCTAAATGTTCAACCAATTACACAAAAACACTTATTGGATGCACAAGATTGGTTAAAAACCCTAATTGGACGAGAATAAGCCTAGGGAGGACGAAAATGACCTAAATGTTCAACCAATGACACAAATGTACTTATTGGATGCACAAGATTGGTTAAAAACCCTAATTGGACGAGAATAAGCTAAGGGAGGACGAAAATGACCTAAATGTTCAACAAATGACACAAAATCACCTATTGGATGCACAAGATTGGTTAAAAACCCTAATTGGACGAGAATAAGCCTAGGGAGGACGAAAATGACCTAAATGTTCAACCAATGACACAAAATCACTTATTGGATGCACAAGATTGGTTAAAAACCCTAATTGGACGAGAATAAGCCTAGGGAGGACGAAAATGACCTAAATGTTCAACCAATGACACAAAATCACTTATTGGATGCACAACATTGGTTAAAAACCCTAATTGGACGAGGATAAGCTTTTGGAGGACATAAATGACCTAAATGTTCAACCAATGACACAAAATCACTTTTTGGATGCACAAGATTGGTTAAAAACCCTAATTGGACGAGAATAAGCCTAGGGAGGACGAAAATGACCTAAATGTTCAACCAATAACACAAATGTACTTATTGGATGCACAAGATTGGTTAAAAACCCTAATTGGACGAGAAAAAGCCTAGCGAGGACGAAAATGACCTAAATGTTCAACCAATGACACAAAATCACTTATTGGATGCAAAAGATTGGTTAAACACCCTAATTGGACGAGAATAAGCCTTGGGAGGATGAAAATGACCTAAATCTTCAACCAATGACACAAATAAACTTATTGGATGCACAAGATTGGTTAAAAACCCTAATTGGACGAGAATAAGCCTAGGGAGGACGAAAATGACGTAAATGTTCAACCAATGACACAAATGTACTTATTTGATGCACAAGATAAATTAAAAACCCTAATTGGACGAGAATAAGGCTAGGGAGGACGAAAATGGCCTAAATGTTCAACCAATGACACAAAATCACTTATTCGATGCACAAGATTGGTTAAAAATCCTAATTGGACGAGAATAAGCCTTGGAAGGACAAAAATGACCTAAATGTTCAACCAATGACACAAATAAACTTGTTGGATGCACAAGATTGGTTAAAAACCCTAATTGGACGAGAATAAGGCTAGGGAGGACGAAAATGACCTAAATGTTCAACCAATGACACAAAATCACTTATTGGATGCACAAGATTGGTTAAAAACCCTAATTGGACGAGAATAAGCCTAGGGAGGACGAAAATGACGTAAATGTTCAACCAATGACACAAATGTACTTATTTGATGCACAAGATAAATTAAAAACCCTAATTGGACGAGAATAAGGCTAGGGAGGACGAAAATGGCCTAAATGTTCAACCAATGACACAAAATCACTTATTCGATGCACAAGATTGGTTAAAAACCCTAATTGGACGAGAATAAGCCTTGGAAGGACAAAAATGACCTAAATGTTCAACCAATGACACAAATAAACTTGTTGGATGCACAAGATTGGTTAAAAACCCTAATTGGACGAGAATAAGGCTAGGGAGGACGAAAATGACCTAAATGTTCAACCAATGACACAAAATCACTTATTGGATGCACAAGATTGGTTAAAAACCCTAATTGGACGAGAATAAGCCTAGGGAGGACGAAAATGACCTAAATGTTCAACCAATGACACAAAATCACTTATTGGATGCACAAGATTGGTTAAAAACCCTAATTGGACGAGAATAAGCCTAAGGAGGACGAAAATGACCTAAATGTTCAACCAATGACACAAATGTACTTATTGGATGCACAAGATAAATTAAAAACCCTAATTGGACGAGAATAAGGCTAGGGAGGACGAAAATGGCCTAAATGTTCAACCAATGACACAAAATCACTTATTCGATGCACAAGATTGGTTAAAAACCCTAATTGGATGAGAATAAGCCTTGGGAGGACTAAAATGACCTAAATGTTCAACCAATGACACAAATAAACTTATTGGATGCACAAGATTGGTTAAAAACCCTAATTGGACGAGAATAAGGCTAGGGAGGACGAAAATGACCTAAATGTTCAACCAATGACACAAAATCACTTATTGGATGCACAAGATTGGTTAAAAACCCTAATTGGACGAGAATGAGCCTACGGAGGACGAAAATGACATAAATGTTCAATCGATGACACAAAATCACTTATTGGATGCACAAGATTGGTTAAAAACCCAAATTGGACGAGAATAAGCCTTGGGAGGACTAAAATGACCTAAATGTTCAACCAATGACACAAAATAAACTTATTGGATGCACAAGATTGGTTAAAAACCCTAATTGGACGAGAATAAGGCTAGGGAGGACGAAAATGACCTAAATGTTCAACCAATGACACAAAATCACTTATTGGATGCACAAGATTGGTTAAAAACCCTAATTGGACGAGAATAAGCTTTTGGAGGACATAAATGACCTAAATGTTCAACCAATGACACAAAATCACTTATTGGATGCACAAGATAAATTAAAAACCCTACTTGGACGAGAATAAGCCTAGGGAGGACAAATATGGCCTAAAAGTTCAACCAATGACACAAAATCACTTATTGGATGCACAAGATTGGTTAAAAACCCTAATTGGACGAGAATAAGCCTTGGGAGGACGAAAATGACCTAAATGTTCAACCAATGACACAAATAAACTTATTGGATGCACAAGATTGGTTAAAAACCCTAATTGGACGAGAATAAGTCTTGGGAGGTCGAAAATGACCTAAATGTTCAACCAATGACACAAATGTACTTATTGGATGCACAAGATTGGTTAAAAACCCTAATTGGACGAGAATAAGCCTAGGGAGGACGAAAATGACCTAAATGTTCAACCAATGACAGAAAATCAATTATTGGATGCACAAGATTGGTTAAAAACCCTAATTGGACGAGAATAAGCATTGGGAGGACGAAAATGACCTAAATGTTCAACCAATGACACAAATGTACTTGTTGGATGCACAAGATTGGTTAAAAACCCTAATTAGACAAGAATAAGCCTTGGGAGGACGAAAATGACCTAAATGTTCAACCAATGACACAAAAACACTTATTGGATGCACAAGATTGGTTAAAAACCCTAATTGGACGAGAATAAGCCTAGGGAGGACGAAAATGACCTAATTATTCAACCAATGACACTAAATCACTTATTGGATGCACAAGATTGGTTAAAAACCCTAATTGGACGAGAATAAGCCTAGGGAGGACGAAAAAATGACCTAAATGTTCAACCAATGACACAAATGTACTTATTGGATGCACAAGATTGGTTAAAAACCCTAATTGGACGAGAATAAGCCTAGGGAGGACGAAAATGAACTAAATGTTCAACCAATGACACAAAAACACTTATTGGATGCACAAGATTCGTTAAAAACCCTAATTGGACGAGAATAAGCCAAGGGACGACGAAAATGACCTAGTTATTCAACCAATGACACTAAATCACTTATTGGATGCACAAGATTGGTTAAAAACCCTAATTGGACGAGAATAAGCCTAGGGAGGACGAAAATGACCAAAATGTTCAACGAATGACACAAATGTACTTATTGGATGCACATGATTGGTTAAAAACCATAATTGGACGAGAATAAGCCTAGGGAGGACGAAAATGACCTAAATGTTAACCCAATGACACAAAATCACTTATTGGATGCACAAGATTGGTTAAAAACCCTAATTGGACGAGAATAAGCCTTGGGAGGACGAAAATGACCTAAATGTTCAACCAATGGCATAAAATCACTTATTGGATGCACAAGATTGGTTAAAAAACCTAATTGGGCGAGAATAAGCCTAGGGAGGACGAAAATGACCTAAATGTTCAACCAATGACACAAAATCACTTATTGGATGCACAAGATTTGTTAAAAACACTAATTGGACGAGAATAAGCCTTGGGAGAACGAAAATGACCTAAATGTTCAACCAATGACACAAAATCACTTATTGGATGCACAAGATTGGTTAAAAACCATTATTGGACGAGAATAAGCCTTGGGAGGACGAAAATGACCTAAATGTTCAACCAATGACACAAATGTACTTATTGGATGCCCAAGATTTGTTAAAAACCCAAATTGGACGATAATAAGCCTTGGGAGGACGAAAATGACCTAAATGTTCAACCAATGACACAAAATCACTTATTGGATGCACAAGATTGGTTAAAAACCCTAATTGGACAAGAATAAGCCTACGGAGAACGAAAATGACCTAAATGTTCAACCAATGACACAAAATCACTTATTGGATGCACAAGATTGGTTAAAAACCCTAATTGGACGAGAATAAGCCTAGGGAGGACGAAAAAATGACCTAAATGTTCAACCAATGACACAAATGTACTTATTGGATGCACAAGATTGGTTAAAAACCCTAATTGGACGAGAATAAGCCTAGGGAGGACGAAAATGACCTAAATGTTCAACCAATTACACAAAAACACTTATTGGATGCACAAGATTGGTTAAAAACCCTAATTGGACGAGAATAAGCCTAGGGAGGACGAAAATGACCTAAATGTTCAACCAATGACACAAATGTACTTATTGGATGCACAAGATTGGTTAAAAACCCTAATTGGACGAGAATAAGCCCTCGGAGGACGAAAATGACCTAAATGTTTAACCAATGACACAAAATCACTTATTGGATGCACAAGATTGGTTAAAAACCCTAATTGGACGAGAATAAGCCTAGGGAGGACGAAAATGACCTAAATGTTCAACCAATGACACAAAATTACTTATTGGATGCACAAGACTGGTTAAAAACCCTAATTGGACGAGAATAAGCCTAGGGAGGACGAAAATGACCTAAATGTTCAACCAATGACACAAAATTACTTATTGGATGCACAAGATTGGTTAAAAACCCTAATTGGACGAGAATAAGCCTTGGGAGGACGAAAATAACCTAAATGTTCAACCAATGACACAAATGTACTTATTGGATGCACAAGATTGGTTAAAAACCCTAATTGGACGAGAATAAGCCTTGGGAGGACGAAAATTACCTACATGTTCAACCAATGACACAAAATCACTTATTGGATGCACAAGATTGGTTGAAAACCCTAATTGGACGAGAATAAGCCTTGGGAGGACGAAAATGACCTAAATGTTCAACCAATGACACAAATGTACTTATTGGATGCACAAGATTGGTTAAAAACCCTAATTGGACGAGAATAAGCCTAAGGAGGTCGAAAATGACATAAATGTTCAGCCAATGACACAAATGTACTTATTGGATGCACAAGATTAGTTAAAAACCCTAATTGGACAAGAATAAGCCTAGAGAGGACGAAAATGACCTAAATGTTCAACCAATGAAACAAAATCACTTATTGGATGCACAAGATTGGTTAAAAACCCTAATTGGACGAGAATAAGCCTAGGGAGGACGAAAATGACCTAAATGTTCAACCAATGACACAAAATCATTTATTGGATGCACAAGATTGGTTAAAAACCCTAATTGGACGAGAATAAGGCTAGGGAGGACGAAAATGACCTAAATGTTCAACCAATGACACAAAATCACTTATTGGATGCACAAGATTGGTTAAAAACCCTAATTGGACGAGAATAAGTCTTGGGAGGACGAAAATGACCTAAATGTTCAACCAATGACACAAAATCACTTATTAGATGCACAAGATTGGTTAAAAACCCTAATTGGACGAGAATAAGCCTAGGGAGGACGAAAATGGCCTAAATGTTCAACCAATGACTTAAATGTACTTATTGGATGCACAAAATTGGTTAAAAACCCTAATTGGACGAGAATAAGGCTAGGGAGGACGAAAATGACCTAAATGTTCAACCAATGACACAAAATCACTTATTGGATGCACAAGATTGGTTAAAAACCCTAATTGGACGAGAATAAGCCTAGGGAGGACGAAAATGACCTAAATGTTCAACCAATGACACAAATGTACTTATGGGATGCACAAGATTGGTTTAAAACCCTAATTGGACGAGAATAAGCCTAGGGAGGATGAAAATGACCTAAATGTTCAACCAACGACACAAAATCACTTATTGGATGCACAAGATTGGTTAAAAACCCTAATTGGACGAGAATAAGCCTAGGGAGGACGAAAATGACCTAAATGTTCAACCAATGACACAAAATCACTTATTGGATGCACAAGATTGGTTAAAAACCCTAATTGGACGAGAATAAACTTTTGGAGGACATAAATAACCTAAATGTTCAACCAATGACACAAATGTACTTATTGGATCCACAAGATTGATTAAAAACCCTAATTGTCGAGAATAAGCCTTGGGAGGACGAAAATGACCTAAATGTTCAACCAATGGCACAAAATCACTTATTGGATGCACAAGATTGGTTAAAAACCCTAATTGGACGAGAATAAACCTTGGGAGAACGAAAATGACCTAAATGTTCAACCAATGACACCAGTGTACTTATTGGATGCACAAGATTGGTTAAAAACCCTAATTGGACGAGAATAAGGCTAGGGAGGACGAAAATGACCTAAATGTTCAACCAATGACACAAAATCACTTATTGGATGCACAAGATTGGTTAAAAACCCTAATTGGACGAGAATAAACTTTTGGAGGACATAAATGACCTAAATGTTCAACCAATGACACAAATGTACTTATTGGATCCACAAGATTGATTAAAAACCCTAATTGTCGAGAATAAGCCTTGGGAGGACGAAAATGACCTAAATGTTCAACCAATGGCACAAAATCACTTATTGGATGTACAAGATTGGTTAAAAACCCTAATTGGACGAGAATAAACCTTGGGAGAACGAAAATGACCTAAATGTTCAACCAATGACACAAGTGTACTTATTGGATGCACAAGATTGGTTAAAAACCCTAATTGGACGAGAATAAGGCTAGGGAGGACGAAAATGACCTAAATGTTCAACCAATGACACAAAATCACTTATTGGATGCACAAGATTGGTTAAAAACCCTAATTGGACGAGAATAAACCTTGGGAGGACGAAAATGACCTAAATGTTCAACCAATGACACAAAATTACTTATTGGATGCACAAGATTGGTTAAAAACCCTAATTGGACGAGAATAAGCCTTGGGAGGACGAAAATGACCTAAATGTTCAACCAATGACATAAAATCACTTATTGGATGCACAAGATTGGTTAAAAACCCTAATTGGACGAGAATAAGCCTAGGGAGGACGAAAATGACCTAAATGTTCAACCAATGACACAAAATCACTTATTGGATTCACAAGATTTGTTAAAAACACTAATTGGACGAGAATAAGCCTTGGGAGAACGAAAATGACCTAAATGTTCAACCAATGACACAAAATCACTTATTGGGTGCACAAGATTGGTTAAAAACCATTATTGGACGAGAATAAGCCTTGGGAGGACGAAAATGACCTAAATGTTCAACCAATGACACAAATGTACTTATTGGATGCCCAAGATTTGTTAAAAACCCTAATTGGACGAGAATATGCCTTGGGAGGACGAAAATGACCTAAATGTTCAACCAATTACACAAAAACACTTATTGGATGCACAAGATTGGTTAAAAACCCTAATTGGACAAGAATAAGCTTAGGGAGAACGAAAATGACCTAAATGTTCAACCAGTGACACAAAATCACTTATTGGATGCACAAGATTGGTTAAAAACCCTAATTGGACGAGAATAAGCCTAGGGAGGACGAAAAAATGACCTAAATGTTCAACCAATGACACAAATGTACTTATTGGATGCACAAGATTGGTTAAAAACCCTAATTGGACGAGAATAAGCCTAGGGAGGACGAAAATGACCGAATTATTCAACCAATGACACTAAATCACTTATTGGATGCACAAGATTTGTTAAAAACCCTAATTGGACGAGAATAAGCTTAGGGAGGACGAAAATGACCAAAATGTTCAACCAATGACACAAATGTACTTATTGGATGCACAAGATTGGTTAAAAACCCTAATTGGACGAGAATAAGCCTAGGGAGGACGAAAATGACCTAAATGTTCAACCAATGACACAAAATCACTTATTGGATGCACAAGATTGGTTAAAAACCCTAATTGGACAAGAATAAGCCTAGGGAGAACGAACATGACCTAAATGTTTAACTTATGACACAAAATCACTTATTGGATGCATAAGACTGGTTAAAAACCCTAATTGGACGAGAATAACCCTTGGGACGACGAAAATGAGCTAAATGTTCATCCAATGACACAAATGTACTTATTGGAGCACAAGATTGGTTAAAAAACCTAATTGGACGAGAATAAGCCTAGGGAGAACGAAAATGACCTAAATGTTCAACCAATGACACAAAATCACTTATTGGATGCACAAGATTGGTTAAAAACCCTAATTGGACGAGAATAAGCCTTGGGAGGACGAAAATGACAAAAATGTTTAACCAATGGCAGAAAATCACTTATTGGATGCACAAGTTTGGCTAAAAACCCTAATTGGACGAGAATAAGCCTAGGGAGGACGAAAATGACCTAAAGGTTTAACCAATGACACAAAATCACTTATTGGATGCATAAGATTGGTTAAAAACCCTAATTAGACGAGAATAAGCCTAGGGAGGACGAAAATGAACTAAATGTTCAACCAATGACACAAAAACACTTATTGGATGCACAAGATTGGTTAAAAACCCTAATTGGACGACATTAAGCCAAGGGAGGACGAAAATGACCTAATTATTCAACCAATGACACTAAATCACTTATTGGATGCACAAGATTGGTTAAAAACCATAATTGGACGAGAATAAGCCTAGGGAGGACGAAAATGACCAAAATATTCAACCAATCACACAAATGTACTTATTGGATGCACATGATTGGTTAAAAACCATAATTGGACGAGAATAAGCCTAGGGAGGACGAAAATGACCTAAATGTTAACCCAATGACACAAAATCACTTATTGGATGCACAAGATTGGTTAAAAACCCTAGTTGGACAAGAATAAGCCTAGGGAGAATGAAAATGACCTAAAACCAATGACACAAAATCACTTATTGGATGCATAAGATTGGTTAAAAACCCTAATTGGACGAGAATAAGCCTTGGGAGGACGAAAATGACCTAAATGTTCAACCAATGGCACAAAATCACTTATTGGATGCACAAGATTGGTTAAAAACCCTAATTGGACGAGAATAAGCCTAGGGAGGACGGAAATGACCTAAATGTTCAACCAATGACACAAAATCACTTATTGGATGCACAAGATTGGTTAAAAACCCTAATTGGAAGAGAATAAGCCTACGGAGGACGAAAATGACCTAAATGTTCAACCAATGACACAAATGTACTTATTGGATGCACAAGATTGGTTAAAAACCCTAATTGGACGAGAATAAGCCTAGGGAGGACGAAAATGACCTAAATGTTCAACCAATGATAAAAATGTACTTATTGGATGCACAAGAATTGTTAAAAACCCTAATTGGACGAGAATAAGCCTTGGGAGGACGAAAATGACCTAAATGTTCAACCAATGACACAAAATCACATATTGGATGCACAAGATTGGTTAAAAACATTAATTTGACGAGAATAAGCCTAAGGAGGACGAAAATGACCTAAATGTTCAACCAATGACACAAAATCACTTATTAGATGTACAAGATTGGTTAAAAACCCTAATTGGACGAGAATAAGCCTTGGGAGGACGAAAATGACCTAAATGTTCAACCAATGACACAAATGTACTTATTGGATGCACAAGATTGGTTAAAAACCCTAATTGGACGAGAATAAGCCTATAGAGAATGAAAATGACCTAAATGTTCAACCAATGACACAAAATCACTTATTGGATGCACAAGATTGGTTAAAAACCCTAATTGGACGAGAATAAGCCTTGGGAGGACGAAAATGACCTAAATGTTCAACCAATGACACAAATGTACTTATTGGATGCACAAGATTAGTTAAAATCCTAATTGGACGAGAATAAGCCTTGGGAGGACGTAAATGACCTAAATGTTCAACCAATGACACAAAATCACTTATTGGATGCACAAGATTGGTTAAAAACCCTAATTGGACGAGAATAAGCCTTGGGAGGACGAAAATGACCTAAATGTTCAACCAATGACACAAATGTACTTATTGGATGCACAAGATTGGTTAAAAACCCTAATTGGACGAGAATAAGCCTAGGCAGGACGAAAATGATCTAAATGTTCAACCAATGACACAAATTAACTTATTGGATGCACAAGATTGGTTAAAAACCCTAATTGGATGAGAATAAGCCTAGGCAGGACGAAAATGACCTAAATGTTCAACCAATGACACAAATGTACTTATTGGATGCACATGATTGGTGTAAAACCCTAATTGGACGAGAATAAGCCTTGGGAGGACGAAAATGACCTAAATGTTCAACCAATGACACAAAATCACTTATTGGATGCACAAGATTGGTTAAAAACCCTAATTGGACGAGAATAAGCCTTGGGAGGACGAAAATGACCTAAATGTTCAACCAATGACACAAATGTACTTATTGGATGCACAAGATTGGTTAAAAACCATAATTGGACGACAATAAGCCTAGGGAGGACGAAAATGACCTAAATGTTAAACCAATGACACAAAATCACTTATTGTGTGCACAAGATTGGTTAAAATCCCTAATTAGGCGAGACTAAGCCTTGGGAGGACGCATATGACCTAAATGTTCAACCAATGACACAAAATCACTTATTGGATGCACAAGATTGGTTAAAAACCCTAATTGGACGAGAATAAGCCTTGGGAGGACGAAAATGACCTAAATGTTCAACCAATGACACAAAATCACTTATTGGATGCACAAGATTGGTTAAAAACATTAATTTGACGAGAATAAGCCTAAGGAGGACGAAAATGACCTAAATGTTCAACCAATGACACAAAATCACTTATTAGATGTACAAGATTGGTTAAAAACCCTAATTGGACGAGAATAAGCCTTGGGAGGACGAAAATGACCTAAATGTTCAACCAATGACACAAATGTACTTATTGGATGCATAAGATTGGTTAAAAACCCTAATTGGACGAGAATAAGCCTTGGGAGGACGAAAATGACCTAAATGTTTAACCAATCACACAAATGTACTTATTGGATGCACAAGATTGGTTAAAAACCCTAATTGGATGAGAATAAGCCTAGGGAGGATGAAATTGACCTAAATGTTCAACCAATGATACAAAATCACTTATTGGATGCACGAGATTGGTTAAAAACCCTATTTAATCGACAATAAGCCTAGGGAGAACGAAAATGACCTAAAATTTCAACCAATGACACAAATGTACTTATTGGATGCACAAGATTGGTTAAAAACCCTAACTGGACGAGAATAAGCCTAGGGAGGACGAAAAGGACCTAAATGTTCAACCAATGACACAAAATCACTTATTGGATGCACAAGATTGGTGAAAAACCCTAATTGGACGAGAATAAGCCTTGGGAGGACGAAAACGACCTAAATGTTCAACCAATGACACAAATGTACTTATTGGATGCACAAGATTGGTTAAAAACCCTAATTGGACGAGAATAAGCCTTGGGAGGACGAAAATGACCTAAATGTTCAACCAATGGCACAAAATCACTTATTGGATGCACAAGATTGGTTAAAAACCCTAATTGGACGAGAATAAGCCTAGGGAGGATGAATATGACCTAAATGTTCAACCAATGACACAAAATCACTTATTGGATGCACAAGATTGGTTAAAAACCCTAATTGGACGAGAATAAGCCTTGGGAGGACGAAAATGACCTAAATGTTCAACCAATGACACAAATGTACTTATTGGATGCACAAGATTGGTTAAAAACCCTAATTGGACGAGAGTAAGCCTTGGGAGGACGAAAATGACCTAATTGTTCATCCAACGACACAAAATCACTTATTGGATGCACAAGATTGGTTAAAAACCCTAATTGGACGAGAATAAGCCTTGGGAGGACGAAAATGACCTAAATGTTCAACCAATGACACAAAATCACTTATTGGATGCACAAGATTGGTTAAAAACCCTAATTGGACGAGAATAAGCCTTGGGAGGACGAAAATGACCTAAATGTTCAACCAATGACACAAATGTACTTATTGGATGCACAAGATTGGTTAAAAACCCTAATTGGACGAGAATAAGCCTTGGGAAGACGAAAATAACCTAAATGTTCAACCAATGACACAAAATCACTTATTGGATGCACAAGATTGGTTAAAAACCCTAATTGGACGAGAATAAGCATTGGGAGGACGAAAATGACCTAAATGTTCAACCAATGACACAAATGTACTTATTGGATGCACAAGATTGGTTAAAAACCCTAATTGGACGAGAATATGCCTTGGGGGGACGAAAATGACCTAAATGTTCAACCAATGACACAAATGTTCTTATTGGATGCACAAGATTGGTTAAAAACCCTGTTTGGACGAGAATAAGCCTTGGGAGGACGAAAATGACCTAAATGTTCAACCAATGACACAAAATCACTTATTGGATGCACAAGATTGGTTAAAAACCCTAATTGGACGAGAATAAGCCTTGGGAGGACGAAAATGACCTTAATGATCAACCAATGACACAAAATCACTTATTGGATGCACAAGATTGGTTAAAAACCCTAATTGGACGAGAATAAGCCTTGGGAGGACGAAAATGACCTAAATGTTCAACCAATGACACAAATGTACTTATTGGATGCACAATTATTGGATGCACAAGATTGGTTAAAAACCCTAATTGGACGAGAATAAGCCTTGGGAGGACGAAAATGACCTAAATGTTCAACCAATGACACAAATGTACTTATTGGATGCACAAGATTGGTTAAAAACCCTAATTGGACGAGAATAAGCCTTGGGAGGACGAAAATGACCTAAATGTTCAACCAATGACACAAATGTACTTATTGGATGCACAAGATTGGTTAAAAACCCTAATTGGACGAGTATAAGCCTTTGGAGGATGAAAATGACCTAAATGTTCAACCAATGACACAAAATCACTTATTGGATGCACAAGATTGTTTAAAAACCCTAATTGGCTACAATAAGCCTTGGGAGGACGAAAATGTTCTAAATGTTCAACCAATGACACAAAATCACTTCTTGGATGCACAATATTGGTTAAAAATCCTATTTGGTCGAGAATAAGTCTTGGGAGGATGAAAATGACCTAAATATTCAACCAATGACACAAAATCACTTATTGGATGCACAAGATTGGTTAAAAACCCTAATTGGACGAGAATAAGCCTTGGGAGGACGAAAATGACCTAAATGTTCAACCAATGACACAAATGTACTTATTGGATGCACAAGATTGGTTAAAAACCCTAATTGGACGAGAATAAGCCTTGGGGGAGGAAAATGACCTAAATGTTCAACCAATAGCACAAAATCACTTATTGGAAGCACAAGATTGGTTAAAAACCCTAATTGGACGAGAATAAGCCTAGGGAGGACGAAAATGACCTAAATGTTCAACCAATGACACAAAATCACTTATTGGATGCACAAGATTGGTTAAAAACCCTAATTGGACGAAAATAAGCATTGGGAGGACGAAAATGACCTAAATGTTCAACCAATGACACAAATGTACTTATTGGATGCACAAGATTGGTTAAAAACCCTAATTGGACGAGAATAAGCCTAGGGAGGACGAAAATGACCTAAATGTTCAACCAATGACACAAAATCACTTATTGGATGCACAACATTCGTTAAAAACCCTAATTGGACGAGAATAAGCCTTGGGAGAACTGAAATGACCTAAATGTTCAACCAATGACACAAAATCACTTATTGGATGCACAAGATTGGTTAAAAAACCCTAATTGGACGAGAATAAGCATTGGGAGGACAAAAATGACCTAAATGTTCAACCAATGACACAAAATCAATTATTGGATGCACAAGATTGGTTAAAACCCTAATTGGACGAGAATAAGCCTTGGGAGGATGAAAATGACCTAAATGTTCAACCAATGACACAAATGTACTTATTGGATGCACAAGATTGGTTAAAACCCCTAATTGGCCGAGAATAAGCCTAGGGAGGACGAAAATGATCTAAATGTTCAACCAATGACACAAAATCACTTATTGGATGCACAAGATTGGTTAAGAACCCTAATTGGACGAGAATAAGCTTTGTGAGGACGAAAATGACCTAAATGTTCAACCAATGACACAAATGTACTTATTGGATGCACAAGATTGGTTAAAAACCCTAATTGGACGAGAATAAGCCTAGGGAGGACGAAAATGACCTAAATGTTCAACCAATGACACAAAATCACTTATTGGATGCACAAGATTCGTTAAAAACCCTAATTGGACGAGAATAAGCCTTGGAAGGATGAAAATGACCTAAATGTTCAACAATTGACACAAATGTACTTATTGGATGCAAAAGATAGGTTAAAAACCCTAATTGGATGAGAATAAGCCTTGAGAGGACGAAAATGACCTAAATGTTAAACCAATGACACAAAATCACTTATTGGATGCACAAGATTGGTTAAAAACCCTAATTGGACGAGAATAAGCCTAGGGAGGATGAAAATGACCTAAATGTCCAACCAATAACAAAAATGTACTTATTGGATGCACAGGATTGGTTAAAACCCCTAATTCGATGAGAATAATCCTAGGGAGGACAAAAATGATCTAAATGTTCAATCAATGACACAAAATCACTTATTGGATGCACAAGATTGGTTAAAAACCCTAATTGGACGAGAATAAGCATTGGGAGGACGAAAATGACCTAAATGTTCAACCAATGACACAAAATCACTTATTGGATGCACAACATTCGTTAAAAACCCTAATTGGACGAGAATAAGCCTTGGGAGGACGAAAATGACCTAAATGTTCAACCAATGACACAAACGTACTTATTGGATGCACAAGATTGGTTAAAACCCCTAATTGGCCGAGAATAAGCCTAGGGAGGACGAAAATGATCTAAATGTTCAACCAATGACACAAAATCACTTATTGGATGCACAAGATTGGTTAAGAACCCTAATTGGCGAGAATAAGCTTTGTGAGGACGAAAATGACCTAAATGTTCAACCAATGACACAAATGTACTTATTGGATGCACAAGATTGGTTAAAAACCCTAATTGGACGAGAATAAGCCTAGGGAGGACGAAAATGACCTAAATGTTCAACCAATGACACAAAATCACTTATTGGATGCACAAGATTGGTTAAAAACCCTAATTGGACGAGAATAAGCCTTGGGAGGACGAAAATCACCTTAATTTTCAACCAATGGCACAAAATCACTTATTGGATGCACAAGATGGGTTAAAAACCCTAATTGGACGAGAATAAGCCTAGGGAGGACAAAAATGACCTAAATGTTCAACCAATGACACAAAATCACTTATTGGATGCACAAGATTGGTTAAAAACCCTAATTGGACGAGAATTAGCCTAGGGAGGACGAAAATGACCTAAGTGTTCAACGAATGACACAAATGTACTTATTGGATGCACAAGATTGGTTAAAAACCCTAATTGGACGAGAATAAGACTAGGGAGGACGAAAATGACCTAAATGTTCAACCAATGACACAAAATCACTTATTGGATGCACAAGATTGGATAAAAAACCTAATTGGACGAGAATAAGCCTAGGGAGGACGAAAATGACCTAAATGTTCAACCAATGACACAAAATCACTTATTGGATGCACAAGATTGGTTAAAAATCCTAATTGGACGTGAACAAGCCTTGGGAGAACGAAAATGACCTAAATGTTCAACCAATGACACAAAATCACTTATTGGATGCACAAGATTGGTTAAAAATCCTAATTGGACGAGAATAAGCCTTGGAGGACGAAAATGACCTAAACGTTCAACCAATGACACAAATGTACTTATTGGATGCCCAAGATTTGTTAAAAACCCTAATTAGACGATAATAAGCCTTGGGAGGACGAAAATGACCTAAATGTTCAACCAATGACACAAAATCACTTATTGGATGCACAAGATTGGTTAAAAACCCTAATTGGATGAGAATAAGCCTAGGGAGGAAGAAAATGACCTAAATGTTCAACAAATGACACAAATGTACTTATTGGATGCACAAGATTGGTTAAAAACCCTAATTGGACGAGAATAAGCCTAGGGAGGACGAAAATGACCTAATTGTTCAACCAATGACACTAAATCACTTATTGAATGCACAAGATTGGTTAAAAACCCTAACTGGACGAGAATAAGCCTTGGGAGGACGAAAAGTTAAAAAAATGTTCAACCAATGACACAAATGTACTTATTTGATGCACAAGATTTGTTAAAAACCCTAATTGGACGAGAATAAGCCTTGGGAGGACGAAAATGACCTAAATGTTCAACCAAAGAAACAAAATCACTTATTGGATGCACAAGATTTGTTAAAACCCCTAATTGGACGAGAATAAGCCTAGGGAGGACAAAAATGACCTAAATGTTCAACCAATGACACAAAATCACTTATTGGATGCACAAGATTGGTTAAAAACCCTAATTAGACGAGAATAAGCCTTGGGAGGACGAAAATGACCTAAATGTTCAACCAATGACACAAATGTACTTATTGGATACCCAAGATTGGTTTAAAACCCTAATTGGACAAGAATAAGCCTAGGGAGGACGAAAATGACCTAAATGTTCAACCAATGACACAAAATCACTTATTGGATGCACAAGATTGGTTAAAAACCCTAATTGGATGAGAATAAGCCTAGGGAGGAAGAAAATGACCTAAATGTTCAACAAATGACACAGATGTACTTATTGGATGCACAAGATTGGTTAAAAACCCTAATTGGACGAGAATAAGCCTAGGGAGGACGAAAATGACCTAATTGTTCAACCAATGACACTAAATCACTTATTGGATGCACAAGATTGGTTAAAAACCCTAATTTATACGAGAATAAGCCTAGGGAGGACGAAAATGACCAAAATGTTCAACCAATGACACAAATGTACTTATTGGATGCACAAGAATGGTTAAAAACCCTAATTGGACGAGAATAAGCCTAGGGAGGACGAAAATGACCTAAATGTTCAACCAATGACACAAAATCACTTATTGGATGCACAAGATTGGTTAAAAACCCTAATTGGAAGAGAATAAGCCTAGGGAGGAAGAAAATGACCTAAATGTTCAACAAATGACACAAATGTACTTATTGGATGCACAAGATTGGTAAAAAACCCTAATTGGACGAGAATAAGCCCAGGGAGGACGAAAAAATGATCTAAATGATCAACCAATGACACAAAATCACTTATTGGATGCACAAGATTGGTTAAAAACCCTAATTGGACGAGAATAAGCCTAGGGAGGACGAAAATGACCTAAATGTTCAACCAATGACACAAAATCACTTATTGGATGCACAAGATTGGTTAAAAACCCTAATTGGACGAGAATAAGCCTAGGGAGGACGAAAATGACCTAAATGTTCAAACAATGACACAAAAGTACTTATTGGATGCACAAGATTGGTTAAAAACCCTAATTGGACGAGAATAAGCCTTGGGAGGACGAAAATGACCTAAATGTTCAAACTATGGCACAAAATCACTTATTGGATGCACAAGATTGGTTAAAAACCCTAATTGGACGAGAATTAGCCTTGGGAGGACGAAAATGACCTAAATGTTCAACCAATGACACAAAATCACTTATTGGATGCACAAGATTGGTTAAAAACCCTAATTGGACGAGAATAAGCCTTGGGAGGACGAAAATGACCTAAATGTTCAACAAATGACACAAAATCACTAATTGGATGCGCAAGATTGGTTAAAAACCCTAATTGGACGAGAATAAGCATTGGGAGGACGAAAATGACCTAAATGTTCAACCAATGACACAAAATCACTTATCGGATTCAGAAGATTGGTTAAAAACCCTAATTGGACGAGAATAAGCCTTAGGAGGACGAAAATGACCTAAATGTTCAACCAATGACACAAATGTACTTATTGGATGCACAAGATTGGTTAAAAACCCTAATTGGACGAGAATAAGCCTTGGGAGGACGAAAATGACCTAAATGTTCAACCAATGACACAAAATCACTTATTGGATGCACAAGATTGGTTAAAAACCCTAATTGGACGAGAATAAGCCTTGGGAGGACGAAAATGACCTAAATGTTCAACAAATGACACAAAATCACTAATTGGATGCACAAGATTGGTTAAAAACCCTAATTGGACGAGAATAAGCATTGGGAGGACGAAAATGACATAAATGTTCAACCAATGACACAAATGTACTTATTGGATGCACAAGATTGGTTAAAAACCCTAATTGGACGAGAATAAGCCTTGGGAGGACGAAAATGACCTAAATGTTCAACCAATGACACAAAATCACTTATTGGATGCACAAGATTGGTTAAAAACCCAAATCGGACGAGAATTAGCCTAGGGAGGACGAAAATGACCTAAATGTTCAATCAATGACACCAAATCACTTATTGGATGCACAAGATTGGTTAAAAACCCTAATTGGACGAGAATAAGCATTGGGAGGACGAAAATGACATAAATGTTCAACCAATGACACAAATGTACTTATTGGATGCACAAGATTGGTTAAAAACCCTAATTGGACGAGAATAAGCCTAGGGAGGACGAAAATGACCTAAATGTTCAACCAATGACACAAAAACACTTATTGGATGCACAAGATTGGTTAAAAACCCTAATTGGACGAGAATAAGCCTAGGGAGGAAGAAAATGACCTAAATGTTCAACAAATGACACAAATGTACTTATTGGATGCACAAGATTGGTTAAAAACCCTAATTGGACGAGAATAAGCCTAGGGAGGACGAAAATGACCTAATTGTTCAACCAATGACACTAAATCACTTATTGGATGCACAAGATTGGTTAAAAACCCTAATTGGACGAGAATAAGCATAGGGAGGACGAAAAGTTAAAAAAATGTTCAACCAATGACACAAATGTACTTATTGGATGCACAAGATTTGTTAAAAACCCTAATTGGACGAGTATAAGCCTTGGGAGGACGAAAATGACCTAAATGTTCAACCAAAGAAACAAAATCACTTATTGGATGCACAAGATTGGTTAAAACCCCTAATTGGACGAGAATAAGCCTAGGGAGGACAAAAATGACCTAAATGTTCAACCAATGACACAAAATCACTTATTGGATGCACAAGATTGGTTAAAAACCCTAATTAGACGAGAATAAGCCTTGGGAGGACGAAAATGACCTAAATGTTCAACCAATGACACAAATGTACTTATTGGATACCCAAGTTTGGTTAAAAACCCTAATTGGACGAGAATAAGCCTAGGGAGGACGAAAATGACCTAAATGTTCAACCAATGGCACAAAATCACTTATTGGATGCACAAGATTGGTTAAAAACCCTAATTGGACGAGAATAAGCCTAGGGAGGACGAAAATGACCAAAATGTTCAACCAATGACACAAAATCACTTATTGGATACACAAGATTGGTTAAAAACACTAATTGGATGAGAATAAGCCTAGGGAGGACGAAAATGACCTAAATGTTCAACCAATGACACAAAATCACTTATTGGATGCACAAGATTGGTTAAAAACCCTAATTGGACGAGAATAAGCCTAGGGAGGACATAAATGACCTAAATGTTCAACCAATGACACAAAGTCACTTATTGGATGCACAAGATTGGTTAAAAACCCTAATTGGACGAGAATAAGCCTAGGGAGGACGAAAATGACCTAAATGTTCAACCAATGACACAAAATCACTTATTGGATGCACAAGATTGGTTAAAAACCCTAATTGGACGAGAATAAGCTTTTGGAGCACATAAATGACCTAAATATTCAACCAATGACACAAATGTACTTATTGGATGCACAAGATTGGTTAAAAACCCTATTTCGACGAGAATAAGCCTTGGGAGGACGGAAATGACCTAATTGTTCTACCAATGGCACAAAATCACTTATTGGATGCACAAGATTGTTAAAAAACCCTAATTGGACGAGAATAAGCCTAGGGAGGACGAAAATGACCTAAATGTTCAACCAATGACACAAAATCACTTATTGGATGCACAAGATTGGTTAAAAACCCTAATTGGACGAGAATAAGCCTAGGGAGGACGAAAATGGCCTAAATGTTCAACCAATGACACAAAATCACTTATTGGATACACAAGATTGGTTAAAAACCCTAATTGGACGAGAATAAGCCTTGGGAGGACGAAAATGACCTAAATGTTCAACCAATGACACAAATGTACTTATTGGATGCACAAGATTGGTTAAAAACCCTAATTGGACGAGAATAAGCCTTGGGAGTGCGAAAATGACCTAAATGTTCAACCAATGACACAAAATCACTTATTGGATGCACAAGATTGGTTAAAAACCCTAATTGGACGAGAATAAGCCTTGGGAGGACGAAAATGACCTAAATGTTCAACCAATGACACAAATGTACTTATTGGATGCACAAGATTGGTTAAAAACCCTAATTGGACGAGAGTAAGCCTTGGGAGGACGAAAATGACCTAATTGTTCATCCAACGACACAAAATCACTTATTGGATGCACAAGATTGGTTAAAAACCCTAATTGGACGAGAATAAGCCTTGGGAGGACGAAAATGACCTAAATGTTCAACCAATGACACAAAATCACTTATTGGATGCACAAGATTGGTTAAAAACCCTAATTGGACGAGAATAAGCCTTGGGAGGACGAAAATGACCTAAATGTTCAAACAATGACACAAAATCACTTATTGGATTCACAAGATTGGTTAAAAACCCTAATTGGACGAGAATAAGCCTTGGGAGGACGAAAATGACCTAAATGTTCAACCAATGACACAAAATCACTTATTGGATGCACAAGATTGGTTAAAAACCCTAATTGGACGAGAATAATCCTTTGGAGGACGAAAATGACCTAAATGTTCAACCAATGACACAAAATCACTTATTGGATGCACAAGATTGGTTAAAAACCCTAATTGGACGAGAATAAGCCTAGGGAGGACGAAAATGACCTAAATGTTCAACCAATGACACAAAATCACTTATTGGATGCACAAGATTGGTTAAAAACCCTAATTGGACGAGAATAAGCTTTTGGAGGACATAAAGGACCTAAATGTTCAACCAATGACACAAATGTACTTATTGGATGCACAAGATTGGTTAAAAACCCTAATTGGACGAGAATAAGCCTTGGGAGGACGAAAATGACCTAAATGTTCAACCAATGACACAAAATCACTTATTGGATGCACAAGATTGGTTAAAAACCCTAATTGGACGAGAATAAGCCTTGGGAGGATGAAAATGACCTAAATGTTCAACCAATGACACAAAATCACTTATTGGATGCAGAAGATTGGTTAAAAACCCTAATTGGACGAGAATAAGCCTTGGGAGGACGAAAATGATCTAAATGTTCAACCAATGACACAAAATCACTTATTGGATGCACAAGATTGGTTAAAAACCCTAATTGGACGAGAATAAGCCTTGGGAGGACGAAAATGACCTAAATGTTCAACCAATGACACAAAATCACTTATTGGATGCACAAGATTGGTTAAAAACCCTAATTGGACGAGAATAAGCCTTGGGAGGACAAAAATGACTTAAATGTTCAACCAATGACACAAATGTACTTATTGGATGCACAAGATTGGTTAAAAACCCTAATTGGACGAGAATAAGCCTTGGGAGGACGAAAATGACCTAAATGTTCAACCAATGACACAAAATCACTTATTGGATGCACAAGATTGGTTAAAAACCCTAATTGGACGAGAATAAGCCTTGGGAGGACGAAAATGACCTAAATGTTCAACCAATGACACAAATCACTTATTGGATGCACGAGATTAGTTAAAAACCCTAATTGGACGAGAATAAGCCTAGGGAGGACGAAAATGACCTAAATGTTCAACCAATGACACAAAATCACTTATTGGATGCACAAGATTGGTTAAAAACCCTAATTGGACGAGAATAAGCCTTGGGAGGATGAAAATGACCTAAATGTTCAACCAATGACACAAATGTACTTATTGGATGCACAAGATTGGTTAAAACCCCTAATTGGCCGAGAATAAGCCTAGGGAGGACGAAAATGATCTAAATGTTCAACCAATGACACAAAATCACTTATTGGATGCACAAGATTGGTTAAGAACCCTAATTGGCGAGAATAAGCTTTGTGAGGACGAAAATGACCTAAATGTTCAACCAATGACACAAATGTACTTATTGGATGCACAAGATTGGTTAAAAACCCTAATTGGACGAGAATAAGCCTAGGGAGGACGAAAATGACCTAAATGTTCAACCAATGACACAAAATCACTTATTGGATGCACAAGATTGGTTAAAAACCCTAATTGGACGAGAATAAGCCTTGGGAGGACGAAAATAATCTAAATGTTCATCCAATGACACAAATGTACTTGTTGGATGCACAAGATTGGTTAAAAACCCTAATTAGACGAGAATAAGCCTCAGGAGGACGAAAATGATCTAAATGTTCAACCAATGACACAAAATCACTTATTGGATGCACAAGATTGGTTAAAAACCCTAATTGGACGAGAATAAGCATTGGGAGGACGAAAATTACCTAAATGTTCAACCAATGACACAAATGTACTTATTGGATGCACAAGATTGGTTAAAAACCCTAATTGGACGAGAATAAGCCTAGGGAGGACGAAAATGACCTAAATGTTCAACCAATGACACAAAATCACTTATTGGATGCACAAGATTGGTTAAAAACCCTAATTGGACGAGAATAAGCCTCGGGAAGACGAAAATGACCTAAATATTCAACAAACGACACAAATGTACTTATTGGATGCACAAGATTGGTTAAAAACCCTAATTGGACGAGAATAAGCCTTGAGAGGACGAAAATGACCTAAATGTTCAACCAATGACACAAAATCACTTATTGGATGCACAAGATTGGTTAAAAACCCTAATTGGACGAGAATAAGCATTGGGAGGACGAAAAATGACCTAAATGTTCAACCAAAGACACAAATGTACTTATTGGATGCACAAGATTGGTTAAAAACCCTAATTGGACGAGAATAAGCCTAGGGAGGACGAAAATGACCTAAATGTTCAACCAATGACACAAAATCACTTATTGGATGCACAAGATTGGTTAAAAACCCTAATTGGACGAGAATAAGCCTTGGGAGGACGAAAATGACCTTAATTTTCAACCAATGGCACAAAATCACTTATTGGATGCACAAGATTGGTTAAAAACCCTAATTGGACGAGAATAAGCATAGGGAGGACAAAAATGACCTAAATGTTCAACCAATGACACAAAATCACTTATTGGATGCACAAGATTGGTTAAAAACCCTAATTGGACGAGAATAAGCCTAGGGAGGAAGAAAATTACCTAAATGTTCAACAAATGACACAAATGTACTTATTGGATGCACAAGATTGGTTAAAAACCCTAATTGGACGAGAATAAGCCTAGGGAGGACGAAAATGACCTAATTGTTCAACCAATGACACTAAATCACTTATTGGATGCACAAGATTGGTTAAAAACCCTAATTGGACGAGAATAAGCCTAGGGAGGACGAAAATGACCTAAATGTTCAACCAATGACACAAAATCACTTATTTGATGCACAAGATTGGTTAAAAACCCTAATTGGACGAGAATAAGCCTAGGGAGGAAGAAAATGACCTAAATGTTCAACAAATGACACAAATGTACTTATTGGATGCACAAGATTGGTTAAAAACCCTAATTGGACGAGAATAAGCCTAGGGAGGAAGAAAATGACCTAAATGTTCAACAAATGACACAAATGTACTTATTGGATGCACAAGATTGGTTAAAAACCCTAATTAGACGAGAATAAGCCTAGGGAGGACGAAAATGACCTAAATGTTCAACCAATGACACAAAATCACTTATTGGATGCACAAGATTGGTTAAAAACCCTAATTGGACGAGAATAAGCCTTGGGAGAAAGAAAATTACCTAAATGTTCAACCAATGACACAAAATCACTTATTGGATGCACAAGATTGGTTAACAACCCTAATTTGACGAGAATAAGCCTTGGGAGGACGAAAATGACCTAAATGTTCAACAAATGACACAAATGTAATTATTGGATGCCCAAGATTTATTAAAAATCCTAATTGGACTATAATAAGCCTTGGAAGGACGAAAATGATCTAAATGTTCAACCAATGACACAAAATCACTTATTGGATGCACAAGATTGGTTAAAAACCCTAATTGGACGAGAATAAGCCTAGGGAGGAAGAAAATGACCTAAATGTTCAACAAATGACACAAATGTACTTATTGGATGCACAAGATTGGTTAAAAACCCTAATTGGACGAGAATAAGCCTAGGGAGGACGAAAATGACCTAATTGTTCAACCAATGACACTAAATCACTTATTGGATGCACAAGATTGGTTAAAAACCCTAATTTATACGAGAATAAGCCTAGGGAGGACGAAAATGACCAAAATGTTCAACCAATGACACAAATGTACTTATTGGATGCACAAGATTGGTTAAAAACCCTAATTGGACGAGAATAAGCCTTGGGAGGACGAAAATGACCTAAATGTTCAACCAATGACACAAATTTACTTATTGGATGCACAAGATTGGTTAAAAACCCTAATTGGACGAGAATAAGCCTTGGGAGGACGAAAATGACTTAAATGTTCAACCAATGACACAAAATCACTTATTGGATGCACAAGATTGGTTAAAAACCCTAATTGGACGAAAACAAGCCTTGGGAGGACGAAAATGACATAAATGTTCAACCAATGACACAAATGTACTTATCGGATGCACAAGATTGGTTAAAACCCCTAACTGAACGAGAATAAGCCTAGGGAGGACGAAAATGACCTAAATGTTCAACCAATGACACAAAATCACTTATTGGATGCACAAGATTGGTTAAAAACCCTAATTGGACGAGAATAAGCCTTGGGAGGACGAAAATGACCTAAATGTTCAACCAATGACACAAATGTACTTATTGGATGCACAAGATTGGTTAAAAACCCTAATTGGACGAGAATAAGCCTTGGGAGGAAGAAAATGACCTAAATGTTCAACCAATCACATAAATGTACTTATTGGATGCACAAGATTGGTTAAAAACCCTAATTGGATGAGAATAAGCCTTGGGAGGACGAAAATGACCTAAATGTTCAATCAATGACACAAATGTACTTATTGGATGGATAAGATTGGTAAAAAACCCTAATTGGACGGGAATAAGCCTTGGGAGCACGAAAATGACCTAAATGTTCAACCAATGACACAAAATCACTTATTGGATGCACAAGATTGGTTAAAAACCCTAATTGGACGAGAATAAGCCTTGGGAGGACGAAAATGACCTAAATGTTCAACCAATGACACAAATGTACTTATTGGATGCACAAGATTGGTTAAAAACCCTAATTGGACGAGAATTAGCCTAGGGAGGAAGAAAATGACCTAAATGTTCAACCAATGACACATTATCACTTATTGGATGCACAAGATTTGTTAAAAACACTAATTGGAGGAGAATAAGCCTTGGGAGAACGAAAATGACCTAAATGTTCAACCAATGACACAAAATCACTTATTGGATGCACAAGATTGGTTAAAAACCATTATTGGACGAGAATAAGCCTAGGGAGGAAGAAAATGACCTAAATGTTCAACAAATGACACAAATGTACTTATTGGATGCACAAGATTGGTTAAAAACCCTAATTGGACGAGAATAAGCCAAGGGATGACGAAAATGACCTAATTGTTCAACCAATGACACTAAATCACTTATTGGATGCACAAGATTGGTTAAAAACCCTAACTGGACGAGAATAAGCCTTGGGAGGACGAAAAGTTAACAAAATGTTCAACCAATGACACAAATGTACTTATTGGATGCACAAGATTTGTTAAAAACCCTAATTGGACGAGTATAAGCCTTGGGAGGACGAAAATGACCTAATTGTTCAACCAAAGAAACAAAATCACTTATTGGATGCACAAGATTGGTTAAAACCCCTAATTGGACGAGAATAAGCCTAGGGAGGACAAAAATGACCTAAATGTTCAACCAATGTCACAAGATCACTTATTGGATGCACAAGATTGGTTAAAAACCCTAATTAGACGACAATAAGCCTTGGGAGGAAGAAAATGACCTAAATGTTCAACCAATGACACAAATGTACTAATTGGATACCCAAGATTGGTTAAAAACCCTAATTGGACGAGAATAAGCCTAGGGAGGACGAAAATGACCTAAATGTTCAACCAATGACACAAAATCACTTATTGGATGCACAAGATTGGTTAAAAACCCTAATTGGACGAGAATAAGCCTTGGGAGGACGAAAATGACCTTAATTTTCAACCAATGGCACAAAATCACTTATTGGATGCACAAGATTGGTTAAAAACCCTAATTGGACGAGAATAAGCCTAGGGAGGACAAAAATGACCTAAATGTTCAACCAATGACACAAAATCACTTATTGGATGCACAAGATTGGTTAAAAACCCGAAATGACGAGAATTAGCCTAGGGAGGACAAAAATGACCTAAGTGTTCAACCTATGACACAAATGTACTTATTGGATGCACAAGATTGGTTAAAAACCCTAATTGGACGAGAATAAGACTAGGGAGGACGAAAATGACCTAAATGTTCAACCAATGACACAAAATCACTTATTGGATGCACAAGATTGGTTAAAAAACCTAATTGGACGAGAATAAGCCTAGGGAGGACGAAAATGACCTAAATGTTCAACCAATGACACAAAATCACTTATTGGATGCACAAGATTTGTTAAAAACACTAATTGGACTAGAATAAGCCTTGGGAGAACGAAAATGACCTAAATGTTCAACCGATGACACAAAATCACTTATTGGATGCACAAGATTGGTTAAAAACCATTATTGGACGAGAATAAGCCTTGGGAGGACGAAAATGACCTAAATGTTCAACCAATGACACAAATGTAATTATTGGATGCCCAAGATTTGTTATAAACCCTAATTGGACGATAATAAGCCTTGGAAGGACGAAAATGACCTAAATGTTCAACCAATGACACAAAATCACTTATTGGATGCACAAGATTGGTTAAAAACCCTAATTGGACGAGAATAAGCCTTGGGAGGACGAAAATGACCAAAATGTTCAACCAATGACACAAAATCACTTGTTGGATGCACAAGATTGGTTAAAAACCCTAATTGGACGAGAATAAGCCTTGGGAGGACGAAAATGACCTAAATGTTCAACCAATGACACAAATGTACTTATTGGATGCACAAGATTGGTTAAAAACCCTAATTGGACGAGAATAAGCCATGGGAGGACGAAAATGACTTAAATGTTCAACCAACGACACAAATGTACTTATTGGATGCACGAGATTAATTAAAAACCCTAATTGGACGAGAATAAGCCTTGGGAGGACGAAAATGACCTAAATGTTCAACCACTGACACAAAATCACTTATTGGATGCACAAGATTGGTTAAAAACCCTAATTGGACGAGAATAAGCCTTGGGAGGACGAAAATGACCTAAATGTTCAACCAATGACACAAATGTACTTATTGGATGCACAAGATTGGTTAAAAACCCTAATTGGACGAGAATAAGCCTTGGGAGTGCGAAAATGACCTAAATGTTCAACCAATGACACAAAATCACTTATTGGATGCACAAGATTGGTTAAAAACCCTAATTGGACGAGAATAAGCCTTGGGAGGACGAAAATGACCTAAATGTTCAACCAATGACACAAATGTACTTATTGGATGCACAAGATTGGTTAAAACCCCTAATTGGAAGAGAATAAGCATTGGGAGGACGAAAATGACCTAAATGTTCAACCAATGACACAAAATCACTTATTGGATGCACAAGATTGGTTAAAAACCCTAATTGGACGAGAATAAGCCTTGGGAGGACGAAAATGACCTAAATGTTCAACCAATGACACAAATGTAATTATTGGATGCCCAAGATTTGTTATAAACCCTAATTGGACGATAATAAGCCTTGGAAGGACGAAAATGACCTAAATGTTCAACCAATGACACAAAATAACTTATTGGATGCACAAGATTGGTTAAAAAACCTAATTGGACGAGAATAAGCCTAGGGAGGACGAAAATGACCTAAATGTTCAACCAATGACACAAAATCACTTATTGGATGCACAAGATTTGTTAAAAACACTAATTGGACGAGAATAAGCCTTGGGAGAACGAAAATGACCTAAATGTTCAACCAATGACACAAAATCACTTATTGGATGCACAAGATTGGTTAAAAACCATTATTGAACGAGAATAAGCCTTGGGAGGACGAAAATGACCTAAATGTTCAACCAATGACACAAATGTACTTATTGGATGCCCAAGATTTGTTAAAAACCCTAATTGGACGATAATAAGCCTTGGGAGGAAGAAAATGACCTAAATGTTCAACCAATGACACAAAATCACTTATTGGATGCACAAGATTGGTTAAAAACCCTAATTGGACAAGAATAAGCCTAGGGAGAACGAAAATGACCTAAATGTTTAACCAATGACACAAAATCACTTATTGGATGCATAAGATTGGTTAAAAACCCTAATTGGACGAGAATAAGCCTTGGGAGGACGAAAAGGAGCTAAATGTTCAACCAATGACACAAATATACTTATTGGATGCACAAGATTGGTTAAAAACCCCCATTGGATGAGAATAAGCCTACGGAGGACGAAAATGACCTAAATGTTCAACCAATGACACAAAATCACTTATTGGATGCACAAGATTGGTTAAAAACCCTAATTGGACGAGAATAAGCCTAGGGAGGACGAAAAAATGATCTAAATGTTCAACCAATGACACAAATGTACTTATTGGATGCACAAGATTGGTTAAAAACCCTAATTGGACGAGCATAAGCCTACGGAGGACGAAAATGACCTAAATGTTCAACCAATGACACAAAAACACTTATTGGATGCACAAGATTGGTTAAAAACCCTAATTGGACGAGAATAAGCCTAGGGAGGACGAAAATGACCTAATTATTCAACCAATGACACTAAATCACTTATTGGATGCACAAGATTGGTTAAAAACCCTAATTGGACGAGAATAAGCCTAGGGAGGACGAAAATGACCTAAATGTTCAACCAATGACACAAAATCACTTATTGGATGCACAAGATTGGTTAAAAACCCTAATTGGACGAGAATAAGCCTAGGGAGGACGAAAATGACCTAAATGTTCAAACAATGACACAAAAGTACTTATTGGATGCACAAGATTGGTTAAAAACCCTAATTGGACGAGAATAAGCCTTGGGAGGACGAAAATGACCTAAATGTTCAAACTATGGCACAAAATCACTTATTGGATGCACAAGATTGGTTAAAAACCCTAATTGGACGAGAATTAGCCTTGGGAGGACGAAAATGACCTAAATGTTCAACCAATGACACAAAATCACTTATTGGATGCACAAGATTGGTTAAAAACCCTAATTGGACGAGAATAAGCCTTGGGAGGACGAAAATGACCTAAATGTTCAACCAATGACACAAATGTACTTATTGGATGCACAAGATTGGTTAAAAACCCTAATTGGACGAGAATAAGCCTATGGAGGACGAAAATGACCTAAATGTTCAACCAACGACACAAAATCACTTATTGTATGCAAAAGATTGCTTAAAAACCCTAATTGGACGAGAATAAGCCTTGGGAGGACGAAAATGACCTAAATGTTCAACCAATGACACAAATGTACTTATTGGATGCACAAGATTGGTTAAAAACCCTAATTGGACGAGAATAAGCCTTGGGAGGACGGAAATGACCTAAATGTTCAACCAACGTCACAAAATCACTTATTGGATGCACAAGATTGGTTAAAAACCCTAATTGGACGAGAATAAGCCTTGGGAGGACGAAAATGACCTAAATGTTCAACCAATGACACAAATGTACTTATTGGATGCACAAGATTGGTTAAAAACCCTAATTGGACGAGAATAAGCCTATAGAGAATGAAAATGACCTAAATGTTCAACCAATGACACAAAATCACTTATTGGATGCACAAGATTGGTTAAAAACCCTAATTGGACGAGAATAAGCCTTGGGAGGACGAAAATGACCTAAATGTTCAACCAATGACACAAATGTACGTATTGGATGCCCAAGATTTGTTAAAAACCCTAATTGGACGATAATAAGCCTTGGGAGGACGAAAATGACCTAAATGTTCAACCAATGACAAAAAATCACTTATTGGATGCACAAGATTGGTTAAAAACCCTAATTGGACGAGAATAAGCCTAGGGAGGACGAAAATGACCTAAATGTTCAACCAATGACACAAAATCACTTATTGGATGCACAAGATTGGTTAAAAACCCTAATTGGACGAGAATAAGCCTTGGGAGAACGAAAATTACCTAAATGTTCAACCAATGACACAAAATCACTTATTGGATGCACAAGATTGGTTAAAAACCCTAATTTGACGAGAATAAGCCTCGGGAGGACGAAAATGACCTAAATGTTGAACCAATGACACAAATGTAATTATTGGATGCCCAAGATTTGTTATAAACCCTAATTGGACGATAATAAGCCTTGGAAGGACGAAAATGACCTAAATGTTCAACCAATGACACAAAATCACTTATTGGATGCACAAGATTGGTTAAAAACCCTAATTGGACGAGAATAAGCCTAGGGAGGACGAAAATGACCAAAATGTTCAACCAATGACACAAATGTACTTATTGGATGCACAAGATTGGTTAAAAACCCTAATTGGACGAGAATAAGCCTAGGGAGAACAAAAATGACCTAATTGTTCAACCAATGACACTAAATCATTTATTGGATGCACAAGATTGGTTAAAAACCCTAATTTGACGAGAATAAGCCTTGGGAGGACGAAAATGACCTAATTGTTCAACCAATGACACAAATGTAATTATTGGATGCCCAAGATTTGTTATAAACCCTAATTTGACGATAATAAGCCTAGGGAGGACGAAAATGACCTAAATGTTCAACCAATGACAGAAAATTACTTATTGGATGCACCAGATTGGTTAAAAACTCTAATTGGACGAGAATAAGCCTAGGGAGGACGAAAATGAGCTAAATGTTCAACCAATGACACAAAATCACTTATTGGATGCACAAGATTGGTTAAAAACCCTAATTGGACGAGAAAAAGCCTAGGGAGGACGAAAATGACCTAAATGTTCAACCAATGATACAAAAACACTTATTGGATGCACAAGACTGGTTAAAAACCCTAATTGGACGAGAATAAGCCTAGGGAGGACGAAAATGACCTAATTATTCAACCAATGACACAAAATCATTTATTGGATGCACAAGATTGGTTAAAAACCCTAATTGGACGAGAATAAGCCTTGGGAGGACGAAAATGACCTAAATGTTCAACCAATGACACAAAATCACTTATTGGATGCACAAGATTGGTTAAAAACCCTAATTGGACAAGAATAAGTCCCTGGAGGATGAAAATGACCTAAATGTTCAACCAATGACACAAAATCACTTATTGGATGCACAAGATTGGTTAAAAACCCTAATTGGACGAGAATAAGCCTTGGGAGGACGAAAATGACCTAAATGTTCAACCAATGACACAAATGTACTTATTGGATGCACAAGATTGGTTAAAAACCCTATTGGACGAGAATTAGCCTTGGGATGACGAAAATGACCTAAATGTTCAATCAATGGCACAAAATCACTTATTGGATGCACAAGAATGGTTAAAAACCATAATTGGACGAGAATAAGCCTAGGGAGGACGAAAATGACCTAAATGTTCAACCAATGACACAAAATCACTTATTGGATGCACAAGATAAGTTAAAAACCCTAATTGGAAGAGAATAAGGCTAGGGAGGACAAAAATGACCTAAATGTTCAACCAATGACACAAAATCACTTATTGGATGCACAAGATTGGTTAAAAACCCTAATTGGACGAGAATAAGCCTTGGGAGGACGAAAATGACCTAAATGTTCAACCAATGACACAAATGTACTTATTGGATGCACAAGATTGGTTAAAAACCCTAATGAGACGAGAATAAGCCTAGGGAGGACGAAAATGACCTAAATGTTCAACCAATGACACAAAATCACTTATTGGATGCACAAGATTGGTTAAAAACCCTAATTGGACGAGAATAAGCCTAGGGAGGACGAAAATGACCTAAATGTTCAACCAATGACACAAAATCACTTATTCGATGTACAAGATTGGTTAAAAACCCTAATTGGACGAGAATAAGCCTAGGGAGGACGAAAATGACCTAAATGTTCAACCAATGACACAAAATCACTTATTGGATGCACAAGATTGGTTAAAAACCCTAATTGGACGAGAATAAGCCTAGGGAGGACGAAAATGACCTAAATGTTCAACTTATGACACAAATGTACTTATTGGATGCACAAGATTGGTTAAAAACCCTAATTGGACGAGAATAAGCCTAGGGAGGACGAAAATGACCTAAATGTTCAACCAATGACACAAATGTACTTATTGGATGCACAAGATTGGTTAAAAACCCTAATTGGACGAGAATAAGCTAAGGGAGGACGAAAATGACCTAAATGTTCAACAAATGACACAAAATCACCTATTGGATGCACAAGATTGGTTAAAAACCCTAATTGGACGAGAATAAGCCTAGGGAGGACGAAAATGACCTAAATGTTCAACCAATGACACAAAATCACTTATTGGATGCACAAGATTGGTTAAAAACCCTAATTGGACGAGAATAAGCCTAGGGAGGACGAAAATGACCTAAATGTTCAACCAATGACACAAAATCACTTATTAGATGCACAAGATTGGGTAGAAACCCTAATTGGACGAGAATAAGCCTAGGGAGGACGAAAATGACCTAAATGTTCAAACATTGACACAAAATCACATATTGGATGCACAAGATTGGTTAAAAACCCTAATTGGACGAGAATAAGCCTTTGGAGGACGAAAATGACCTAAATGTTCAAACAATGACACAAAATCACTTATTAGATGCACAAGATTGGTTAAAAACCCTAAATGGACGAGAATAAGCCTAGGGAGGACGAAAATGACCTAAATGTTCAACCAATGACACAAAATCACTTATTGGATGCACAAGATTGGTTAAAAACCCTAATTGGACGAGAATAAGCCTTGGGAGAACGAAAATTACCTAAATGTTCAACCAATGACACAAAATCACTTATTGGATGCACAAGATTGGTTAACAACCCTAATTTGACGAGAATAAGCCTTGGGAGGACGAAAAATGACCTAAATGTTCAACAAATGACACAAATGTAATTATTGGATGCCCAAGATTTATTAAAAACCCTAATTGGACTATAATAAGCCTTGGAAGGACGAAAATGATCTAAATGTTCAACCAATGACACAAAATCACTTATTGGATGCACAAGATTGGTTAAAAACCCTAATTGGACGAGAATAAGCCTAGGGAGGAAGAAAATGACCTAAATGTTCAACAAATGACACAAATGTACTTATTGGATGCACAAGATTGGTTAAAAACCCTAATTGGACGAGAATAAGCCTAGGGAGGACGAAAATGACCTAATCGTTCAACCAATGACACTAAATCACTTATTGGATGCACAAGATTGGTTCAAAACCCTAATTGGACGAGAATAAGCCTAGGGAGGACGAAAATGACCAAAATGATCAACCAATGACACAAATGTACTTGTTGGATGCACAAGATTGGTTAAAACCCCTAATTGGACGAGAATAAACCTAGGGAGGACAAAAATGACCTAAATGTTCAACCAATGACACAAAATCACTTATTGGATGCACAAGATTGGTTAAAAACCCTAATTAGACGAGAATAAGCCTTGGGAGGACGAAAATGACCTAAATGTTCAACCAATGACACAAATGTACTTATTGGATACCAAAGATTGGTTAAAAACCCTAATTGGACGAGAATAAGCCTAGGGAGGACGAAAATGACCTAAATGTTCAACCAATGACACAAAATCACTTATTGGATGCACAAGATTTGTTAAAAACCCTAATTGGACGAGAATAAGCCTAAGGAGGAAGAAAATGACCTAAATGTTCAACAAATGACACAGATGTACTTATTGGATGCACAAGATTGGTTAAAAACCCTAATTGGACAAGAATAAGCCTAGGGAGGACGAAAATGACCTAATTGTTCAACCAATGACACTAAATCACTTATTGGATGCACAAGATTGGTTAAAAACCCTAATTGGACGAGAATAAGCCTAGGGAGGACGAAAATGACCAAAATGTTCAACCAATGACACAAATGTACTTATTGGATGCACAAGATTGGTTATAAACCCTAATTGGACGAGAATAAGACTAGGGAGGACGAAAATGACCTAAATGTTCAAAGAATGACACAAAATCACTTATTGGATGCACAAGATTGGTTAAAAACCCTAATTGGACGAGAATAAGCCTTGGTAGGCCGAAAATGACCTAAAGGTTCAACCAATGACACAAATGTCCTTATTAGATGCACAAGATTGGTTAAAAACCCTAATTTGACGAGAATAACCCTAGGGAGGACAAAAATGACCTAAATGTTCAACCAATGACACAAAATCACATATTGGATGCACAAGATTGGTTAAAAACCCTAATTGGACGAGAATTAGCCAAGGGAGGACAAAAATGACCTAAGTGTTCAACCAATGACACAAATGTACTTATTGGATGCACAAGATTGGTTAAAAACCCGAATTGGACGAGAATAAGACTAGGGAGGACGAAAAGTTAACAAAATGTTCAACCAATGACACAAATGTACTTATTGGATGCACAATATTTGTTAAAAAACCCTAATTGGACGAGAATAAGCCTTGGGAGGACGAAAATGACCTAAATGTTCAACCAATGGCACAAAATCACTTATTGGATGCACAAGATTGGTTAAAAACCCTAATTGGACGAGAATAAGCCTAGGGAGGACGAAAATTACCTAAATGTTCAACCAATGACACAAAATCACTTATTGGATGCACAAGATTGGTTAAAAACCCTAATTGGACGAGAATAAGCCTTGGGAGAACAAAAATGACCTAAATGTTCAACCAATGACACAAATGTACTTATTGGATGCATAAGATTGGTTAAAAACCCTAATTAGACGAGAATAAGCCTAGGAAGGACGAAAATTACCTAAATGTTCAACCAATGACACAAAATCACTTATTGGATGCACAAGATTGGTTAAAAACCCTAATTGGACGAGAATAAGCCTTGGGAGGACGAAAATGACCTAAATGTTCAACCAATGACACAAATGTACTTATTGGATGCACAAGATTGGTTAAAAACCCTAATTGGACGAGAATAAGCCTTGGGAGGACGAAAATGACCTAAATGTTCATCCAATGATACAAAATCACTTATTGGATGCACAAGATTGGTTAAAAAACCCTAATTGGACGAGAATAAGCCTTTGGAGGACGAAAATGACCTAAATGTTTAACCAATGACACAAATGTACTTATTGGATGCACAAGATTGGTTAAAAACCCTAATTGGACGAGAATAAGCCTTGGGAGGACGAAAATGACCTAAATGTTCAACCAATGACTCAAAATCACTTATTGAATGCACAAGATTGGTTAAAAACCCTAATTGGACGAGAATAAGCCTTGGGAGGACGAAAATGACCTAAATGTTCAACCAATGACACAAATGTACTTATTGGATGCACAAGATTGGTTAAAAACCCTAATTGGACGAGAATAAGCCTTGGGAGGACGAAAATGACCTAAATGTTCAACCAACGACACAAATGTACTTATTCAATGCACAAGATTGGTTAAAAACCCTAATTGGACGAGAATAAGCCTTGGGAGGACAAAAATGACCTAAATGTTCAACCAACGACACAAAATCACTTATTGGATGCACGAGATTAATTAAAAACCCTAATTGGACGAGAATAAGCCTTGGGAGGACGAAAATGACCTAAATGTTCAACCAATGACACAAATGTACTTATTGGATGCACAAGATTGGTTAAAAACCCTAATTGGACGAGAATAAGCCTTGGGAGGACGAAAATGACCTAAATGTTCAACCAATGACACAAATGTACTTATTGGATGCACAAGATTGGTTAAAAACCCTAATTGGACGAGAATAAGCCTTGGGAGGACGAAAATGACCTAAATGTTCAACAAACGACACAAAAGCACTTATTGGATGCACAAGATTGGTTAAAAACCCTAATTGGACGAGAATAAGCCTTGGGAGGACGAAAATGACCTAAATGTTCAACCAATGACACAAATGTACTTATTGGATGCACAAGATTGGTTAAAAACCCTAATTGGACGAGAATAAGCCTTGGGAGGACGAAAATGACCTAAATGTTCAACCAATGACACAAACGAACTTATTGGATGCACAAGATTGGTTAAAAACCCTAATTGGACGAGAATAAGCCTTGGGAGGACGAAAATGACCTAAATGTTCAACCAATGACACAAATGTACTTATTGGATGCACAAGATTGGTTAAAAACCCTAATTGGACGAGAATAAGCCTTGGGAGGACGAAAATGACCTAAATGTTCAACCAATGACACAAATTTACTTATTAAATGCACAAGATTGGTTAAAAACCCTAATTGGACGAGAATAAGCCTAGGGAGGACGAAAATGACCTAAATGTTCAACCAATGACACAAAATCACTTATTGGATGCACAAGATTGGTTAAAAACCCTAATTGGACGAGAATAAGCGTTGGAAGGACGAAAATGACCTAAATGTGCAACCAATGACACAAAATCACTTATTGGATGCACAAGATTGGTTAAAAACCCTAATTGGACGAGAATAAGCTTTTGGAGGACATAAATGACCTAAATGTTCAACCAATGACACAAATGTACTTATTGGATCCACAAGATTGGTTAAAAACCCTAATTGTCGAGAATAAGCCTTGGGAGGACGAAAATAACCTAAATGTTCAACCAATGACACAAAATCACTTATTGGATGCACAAGATTGGTTAAAAACAATAATTGGACGAGAATAAGCCTAGGGAGGACGAAAATGACCTAAATGTTCAACCAATGACACAAAATCACTTATTGGATGCACAAGATTGGTTAAAAACCCTAATTGGACGAGAATAAGCCTAGGGAGGACGAAAATGACCAAAATGTTCAACCAATGACACAAATATACTTATTGGATGCACAATATTGGTTAAAAACCCTTATTGGACGAGAATAAGCCTAGGGAGGACGAAAATGACCTAATTGTTCAACCAATGACACTAAATCACTTATTGGATGCACAAGATTGGTTAAAAACCCTATTTTGACGAGAATAAGCCTTGGGAGGACGAAAATGACCTAAATGTTCAACCAATGACACAAATGTAATTATTGGATGCCCAAGATTTGTTATAAACCCTAATTGGACGATAATAAGCCTTGGAAGGACGAAAATGACCTAAATGTTCAACCAATGACACAAAATCACTTATTGGATGCACAAGATTGGTTAAAAACCCTAATTGGACGAGAATAAGCCTAGGGAGGACGAAAATGACCAAAATGTTCAACCAATGACACAAATGTACTTATTGGATGCACAAGATTGGTTAAAAACCCTAATTGGACGAGAATAAGCCTAGGGAGAACAAAAATGACCTAATTGTTCAACCAATGACACTAAATCATTTATTGGATGCACAAGATTGGTTAAAAACCCTAATTTGACGAGAATAAGCCTTGGGAGGACGAAAATGACCTAATTGTTCAACCAATGACACAAATGTAATTATTGGATGCCCAAGATTTGTTATAAACCCTAATTTGACGATAATAAGCCTAGGGAGGACGAAAATGACCTAAATGTTCAACCAATGACAGAAAATTACTTATTGGATGCACCAGATTGGTTAAAAACTCTAATTGGACGAGAATAAGCCTAGGGAGGACGAAAATGAGCTAAATGTTCAACCAATGACACAAAATCACTTATTGGATGCACAAGATTGGTTAAAAACCCTAATTGGACGAGAAAAAGCCTAGGGAGGACGAAAATGACCTAAATGTTCAACCAATGATACAAAAACACTTATTGGATGCACAAGACTGGTTAAAAACCCTAATTGGACGAGAATAAGCCTAGGGAGGACGAAAATGACCTAATTATTCAACCAATGACACAAAATCATTTATTGGATGCACAAGATTGGTTAAAAACCCTAATTGGACGAGAATAAGCCTTGGGAGGACGAAAATGACCTAAATGTTCAACCAATGACACAAAATCACTTATTGGATGCACAAGATTGGTTAAAAACCCTAATTGGACCAGAATAAGCCTAGGGAGGACGAAAATGACCTAAATGTTCAACCAATGACTCAAATGTACTTATTGCATGCACAAGATTGGTTAAAAACCCTAATTGGACGAGAATAAGCCTTGGGAGGACGAAAATGACCTAAATGTTCAACCAATGACACAAAATCACTTATTGGATGCACAAGATTGGTTAAAAACCCTAATTGGACGAGAATAAGCCTAAGGAGGACGAAAATGACCTAAATGTTCAACCAATGACACCAATGTACTTATTGGATGCACAAGATTGGTTAAAAACCCTAATTGGACGAGAATAAGCCTTGGGAGGACGAAAATGACCTAAATGTTCAATCAATGACACAAAATCACTTATTAGATGCACAAGATTGGTAAAAAACCCTAATTGGACGAGAATAAGCCTTGGGAGGACGAAAATGACCTAAATGTTCAACCAATGACACAAATGTACTTATTGGATGCACAAGATTGGTTAAAAACCCTAATTGGACGAGAATAAGCCTTGGGAGGACGAAAATGACCTAAATGTTCAACCAATGGCACAAAATCACTTATTGTATGCACAAGATTGGTTAAAAACCCTAATTGGACGAGAATAAGCCTTGGGAGGACGAAAATGACCTAAATGTTCAACCAATGACACAAATGTACTTATTGGATGCACAAGATTGGTTAAAAACCCTAATTGGACGAGAATAAGCCTTGGGAGGACGAAAATGACCTCAATGTTCAACCAATGACAAAAAATCACTTATTGGATGCACAAGATTGGTTAAAAACCCTGATTGGACGAGAATAAGCCTTGGGAGGACGAAAATGACCTAAATGTTCAACCAATGACACAAATGTACTTATTGGATGCACAAGATTGGTTAAAAACCCTAATTGGACGAGAATAAGCCTAGGGAGGACGAAATGACCTAAATGTTCAACCAATGACACAAAATCACTTATTGGATGCACAAGATTGGTTAAAAACCCTAATTGGACAAGAATAAGCCTAGGGAGAACGAAAATGACCTAAATGTTTAACCAATGACAACAAATCACTTATTGGATGCATAACATTGGTTAAAAACCCTAATTGGACGAGAATAAGTCTTGGGAGGATGAAAATGACCTAAATGTTCAACCAATGACACAAATGTACTTATTGGATGCCCAAGATTTGTTAAAAACCCTAATTGGACGATAATAAGCCTAGGGAGGACGAAAATGACCTAAATGTTCAACCAATGACACAAAAACACTTATTGGATGCACAAGATTGGTTAAAAACCCTAATTGGACGAGAATAAGCCTAGGGAGGACGAAAATGACCTAAATGTTCAACCAATGACACAAAATCACTTATTGGATGCACAAGATTGGTTAAAAACCCTAATTGGACGAGAATAAGCCTAGGGAGGAAGAAAATGACCTAAATGTTCAACAAATGACACAAATGTACTTATTGGATGCACAAGATTGGTTAAAAACCCTAATTGGACGAGAATAAGCCTAGGGAGGACGAAAATGACCTAAATGTTCAACTAATGGCACAAAATCACTTATTGGATGCACAAGATTGGTTAAAAACCCTAATTGGTCGAGAATAAGCCTAGGGAGGACGAAAATGACCTAAATGTTCAACCAATGACACAAAATCACTTATTGGATGCACAAGATTGGTTAAAAACCCTAATTGGACGAGAATAAGCCTTGGGAGAACGAAAATTACCTAAATGTTCAACCAATGACACAAAATCACTTATTGGATGCACAAGATTGGTTAACAACCCTAATTTGACGAGAATAAGCCTTGGGAGGACGAAAAATGACCTAAATGTTCAACAAATGACACAAATGTAATTATTGGATGCCCAAGATTTATTAAAAACCCTAATTGGACTATAATAAGCCTTGGAAGGACGAAAATGATCTAAATGTTCAACCAATGACACAAAATCACTTATTGGATGCACAAGATTGGTTAAAAACCCTAATTGGACGAGAATAAGCCTAGGGAGGAAGAAAATGACCTAAATGTTCAACAAATGACACAAATGTACTTATTGGATGCACAAGATTGGTTAAAAACCCTAATTGGACGAGAATAAGCTTAGGGAGGACGAAAATGACCTAAATTTTCAACCAATGACACAAAATCACTTATTGGATGCACAAGATTGGTTAAAAACCCTAACTGGACGAGAATAAGCCTTGGGAGGACGAAAAGTTAACAAAATGTTCAACCAATGACACAAATGTACTTATTGGATGCACAAGATTTGTTAAAAACCCTAATTGGACGACAATAAGCCTTGGGAGGACGAAAATGACCTAAATGTTCAACAAAAGAAACAAAATCACTTATTGGATGCACAAGATTGGTTAAAACCCCTAATTGGACGAGAATAAACCTAGGGAGGACAAAAATGACCTAAATGTTCAACCAATGACACAAAATCACTTATTGGATGCACAAGATTGGTTAAAAACCCTAATTAGACGAGAATAAGCCTTGGGAGGACGAAAATGACCTAAATGTTCAACCAATGACACAAATGTACTTATTGGATACCCAAGATTGGTTAAAAACCCTAATTGGACGAGAATAAGCCTAGGGAGGACGAAAATGACCTAAATGTTCAACCAATGACACAAATGTACTTATTGGATGCACAAGATTGGTTAAAAACCCTAATTGGACGAGAATAAGCCTAGGGAGGACGAAAATGACCTAAATGTTCAACCAATGACACAAAATCACTTATTGGATGCACAAGATTGGTTAAAAACCCTAATTGGACGAGAATAAGCCTTCGGAAGACGAAAATAACCTAAATGTTCAACCAATGACACAAAATCAATTATTGGATGCACAAGATTGGTTAAAAACCCTAATTGGACGAGAATAAGCCTTGGGAGGACGAAAATGACCTAAATGTTCAACCAATGACACAAAAGTACTTATTGGATGCACAAGATTGGTTAAAAACCCTAATTGGACGAAAATAAGCCTTGGGAGGACGAAAATGACCTAAATGTTCAACCAATGACACAAATGTACTTATTCGATGCACAAGATTGGTTAAAAACTCTAATTGCACGAGAATAAGCCCTTGGAGGACGAAAAATGACCTAAATGTTCAAACAATGACACAAAATCACTTATTGGATGAACAAGATTGGTTAAAAACCCTAATTGGACGAGAATAAGCCTAGGGAGGACGAAAATGACCTAAATGTTCAACCAATGACACAAAATCACTTATTGGATGCACAAGATTGGTTAAAAACCCTAATTGGAGAAGAATAAGCCTAGGGAGGACGAAAAATGACCTAAATGTTCAACCAATGACACAAAATCACTTATTGGATGCACAAGATTGTTAAAAACCCTAATTGGACGAGAATAAGCCTTGGGAGGACGAAAATGACCTAAATGTTCAACCAATGACACAAATGTACGTATTGGATGCACAAGATTGGTTAAAAATCCTAATTGGACGAGAATAAGCCTTGGGAGGACGAAAATGACCTAAATGTTCAACCAATGACACAAATGTACTTATTGGATGCACAAGATTGGTTAAAAACCCTAATTGGACGAAAATAAGCCTTTGGAGGACGAAAATGACCTAAATGTTCAACCAATGACACAAATGTACTTATTCGATGCACAAGATTGGTTAAAAACTCTAATTGCACGAGAATAAGCCCTTGGAGGACGAAAAATGACCTAAATGTTCAAACAATGACACAAAATCACTTATTGGATGAACAAGATTGGTTAAAAACCCTAATTGGACGAGAATAAGCCTAGGGAGGACGAAAATGACCTAAATGTTCAACCAATGACACAAAATCACTTATTGGATGCACAAGATTGGTTAAAAACCCTAATTGGAGGAGAATAAGCCTAGGGAGGACGAAAAATGACCTAAATGTTCAACCAATGACACAAAATCACTTATTGGATGCACAAGATTGTTAAAAACCCTAATTGGACGAGAATAAGCCTTGGGAGGACGAAAATGACCTAAATGTTCAACCAATGACACAAATGTACGTATTGGATGCACAAGATTGGTTAAAAACCCTAATTGGACGAGAATAAGCCATGGGAGGACGAAAATGACCTAAATGTTCAACCAATGACACAAATGTACTTATTGGATGCACAAGATTGGTTAAAAACCCTAATTGGACGAGAATAAGCCTTGGGAGGACGAAAATGACCTAAATGTTCAACCAATGACACAAATGTACTTATTGGATGCACAAGATTGGTTAAAAACCCTAATTGGACGAGAATAAGCCTTGGGAGGACGAAAATGACCTAAATGTTCAACAATTGACACAAATGTAATTATTGGTTGCACAAGATTGGTTAAAATCCCTAATTGGACGAGAATAAGCCTTACGAGGACGAAAATGACCTAAATGTTCAACCAATGACACAAAATCACTTATTGGATGCACAAAATTAGTAAAAACCCTAATTGGACGAGAATAAGCCTTACGAGGACGAAAATGACCTAAATGTTCAACCAATGACACAAAATCACTTATTGGATGCATAAGATTGGTTAAAATCACTAATTGGACGAGAATAAGCCTTGGGAGGACGAAAATGACCTAAATGTTCAACCAATGACACAAATGTACTTATTGGATGCACAAGATTGGTTAAAAACCCTAATTGGACGAGAATAAGCCTTGGGAGGACGAAAATGACCTAAATGTTCAACCAATGACAGAAAATCACTTATTGGATTCACAAGATTGGTTAAAAACCCTAATTGGACGAGAATAAGCCTTGGGAGGACGAAAATGACCTAAATGTTCAACCAATGACACAAATGTACTTATTGGATGCACAAGATTGGTTAAAAACCCTAATTGGACGAGAATAAGCCTTGGGAGGACGAAAATGACCTAAATGTTCAACCAATGACACAAATGTACTTATTGGAGGCACAAGATTGGGTAAAAACCCTAATTGGACGAGAATAAGCCTTGGGAGGACGAAAATGACCTAAATGTTCAACCAATGACACAAATGTACTTATTGGATGCACAAGATTGGTTAAAAACCCTAATTGGACGAGAATAAGCCTTGGGAGGACGAAAATGACCTAAATGTTCAAACAATGACACAAAATCGCTTATTGGATTCACAAGATTGGTTAAAACCCCTAATTTGACGATAATAAGCCTTGGGAGGACGAAAATGACCTAAATGTTCAACCAATGACACAAATGTACTTATTGGATGCACAAGATTGGTTAAAAACCCTAATTGGACGAGAATAAGCCTAGGGAGGACGAAAATGACCTAAATGTTCAACCAATGACACAAAAGGACTTATTGGATGCACAAGATTGGTTAAAAACCCTAATTGGACGAGAATAAGCCTAGGGAGGACGAAAATGACCTAAATGTTCAACCAATGACACAAAATCACTTATTGGATGCACAAGATTGGTTAAAAACCCTAATTGGACGAGAATAAGCCTTGGGAGGACGAAAATGACCTAAATGTTCAACCAATGACACAAATGTACTTATTGGATGCACAAGATTGGTTAGAAACCCTTATTGGATGAGAATAAGCATTGGGAGGACGAAAATGACCTAAATGTTCAACCAATGACACAAAATCACTTATTGGATGCACAAGATTGGTTAAAAACCCTAATTGGACGAGAATAAGCCTTGGGAGGACGAAAATGACCTAAATGTTCAACCAATGACACAAATGTACTTATTGGATGCACAAGATTGGTTAAAAACCCTAATTGGACGAGAAAAATCCATGGGAGGACGAAAATGACCTAAATGTTCAACCAATGACACAAAATCACTTATTGGATGCACAAGATTGGTTAAAAACCCTAATTGGACGAGAATAAGCCTTGGGAGGACGAAAATGACCTAAATGTTCAACCAGTGACACAAATAAACTTATTGGATGCACAAGATTGGTTAAAAACCCTAATTGGACGAGAATAAGCCTAGGGAGGAAGAAAATGACCTAAATGTTCAACCAATGACACAAAATCACTTATTGGATGCACATGATTGGTTAAAAACCCTAATTGGACGAGAATAACCTTGAGAGGACGAAAATGACCTAAATGTTCAACCAATGACACAAAATCACTTATCAGATGCACAAGATAGGTTAAAAACCCTAATTGGACCAGAATAAGCCTTGGGAGGACGAAAATGACCTAAATGTTCAACCAATGACACAAATGTACTAATTGGATGCACAAGATTGGTTAAAAACCCTAATTGGACGAGAATAAGCCTTGGGAGCACGAAAATGACCAAAATGTTCAACCAATGACACAAAATCACTTATCGGATGCACAAGATTGGTTAAAAACCCTAATTGGACCATAATAAGCCTTGGGAGGACGAAAATTACCTAAATGTTCAACCAATGACACAAATGTACTTTTTGAATGCACAAGATTGGTTAAAAACCCTAATTGGACGAGAATAAGCCTAGGGAGGACGAAAATGACCTAAATGTTCAACCAATGACACAAAATCACTTATTGGATGCACAAGATTGGTTAAAAACCCTAATAGGACGAGAATAAGCCTTGGGAGGACGAAAATGACCTAAATGTTCAACCAATGACACAAGTGTACTTATTGGATGCACAAGATTGGTTAAACACCCTAATTGGACGAGAATAAGCTTAGGGAGGACGAAAATGACCTAAATGTTCAACCAATGACACAAAATCACTTATTGGATGCACAAGATTGGTTAAAAACCCTAATTGGACGAGAATAAGCCTTGGGAGGACGAAAATGACCTAAATGTTCAACCAATGACACAAATAAACTTATTGGATGCACAAGATTGGTTAAAAACCCTAATTGGACGAGAATAAGCTTACGGAGGAAGAAAATGACCTAAATGTTCAACCAATGACACAAAATCACTTATTGGATGCACAAGATTGGTTAAAAACCCTAATTGGACGAGAATAAGCCTTGGGAGGACGAAAATGACCTAAATGTTCAACCAATGACACAAATGTACTTATTGGATGCACAAGATTGGTTAAAAACCCTAATTGGACGAGAATAAGCCTTGGGAGGACGAAATGAACTAAATGTTCAACCAATGACACAAATGTACTTAATGGATGCACAAGATTGGTTAAAAACCCTAATTGGACAAGAATAAGCCTTGGGAGGACGAAAATGACCTAAATGTACAACCAATGACACAAAATCACTTATAGGATGCACAAGATTGGTTAAAAACCCAAATTGGACGAGAATAAGCCTTGGGAGGAAGAAAATGACCTAAATGTTCAACCAATGACACAAAATCACTTATTGGATGCACAAGATTGGTTAAAAACCCTAATTGGACGAGAATAAGCCTTGGGAGGACGAAAATGACCTAAATGTTCAACCAATGACACAAAACCATTTATTGGATGCACAAGATTGCTTAAAAACCCTAATTGGACGAGAATAAGCCTCGGGAGGACGAAAATGACCTAAATGTTCAACCAATGACACAAATGTACTTATTGGATGCACAAGATTGGTTAAAAACCCTAATTGGACGAGAATAAGCCTTGGGAGGACGAAAATGACCTAAATTTTCAACCAATGGCACATAATCACTTATTGGATGCACAAGATTGGTTAAAAACCCTAATTGGACGAGAATAGGCCTAGGGAGGACAAAAATAACCTAAATGTTCAACCAATGACACAAAATCACTTATTGGATGCACAAGATTGGTTAAAAACCCTAATTGGACGAGAATCAGCCTAGGGAGGACGAAAATGACCTAAGTGTTTAACCAATGACGCAAATGTACTTATTGGATGCACAAGATTGGTTAAAAACCCGAATTCGACGAGAATAAGACTAGGGAGGACGAAAATGACCTAAATGTTCAACCAATGACACAAAATCACTTATTGGATGCACAAGATTGGTTAAAAAACCTAATTGGACGAGAATAAGCCTAGGGAGGACGAAAATGACCTAAATGTTCAACCAATGACACAAAATCACTTATTGGATGCACAAGATTGGTTAAAAACCCTAATTTGACGAGAATAAGCCTTGGGAGGACGAAAATGACCTAAATGTTCAACCAATGACACAAATGTACTTATTGGATGCACAAGATTGGTTAAAAACGCTAACTGGACGAGAATAAGCCTTGGGAGGACGAAAATGACCTAAATGTTCAACCAAGGACACAAAATCACTTATTGGATGCACAAGATTGGTTAAAAACCCTAATAAGACGAGAACAAGCCTTGGGAAGACGAAAATGACCTAAATGTTCAACCAAGGACACAAAATCACTTATTGGATGCACAAGATTGGTGAAAAACCCTAATTGGGCGAGAATAAGCCTTGGGAGGACGAAAATGACCTAAATGTTCAACCAATGACACAAATGTACTTATTGGATGCACAAGATTGGTTAAAAACCCTAACTGGACGAGAATAAGCCTTTGGAGGACGAAAATGACCTAAATGTTCAACCAACGACACAAAATCACTTATTGGATGCAAAAGATTGGTTAAAAACCCTAATTTGACGAAAATAAGCCTTGGGAGGACGAAAATGACCTAAATGTTCAACCAATGACACAAATGTACTTATTGGATGCACAAGATTGGTTAAAAACCCTAATTGGACGAGAATAAGCCTTGGGAGGACGAAAATGACCTAAATGTTCAACCAACGACACAAATGTACTTATTGGATGCACAAGATTGGTTAAAAACCCAAATTGGACGAGAATAAGCCTTGGGAGGACGAAAATGACCTAAATGTTCAACCAATGACACAAATGTACTTATTGGATGCACAAGATTGGTTAAAAACCCTAATTGGACGAGAATAAGCCTTGGGAGGACGAAAATGACCTAAATGTTCAACCAATGACACAAATGTACTTATTGGATGCACAAGATTGGTTAAAAACCCTAATTGGACGAGAATAAGCCTTGGGAGGACGAAAATGACCTAAATGTTCAACCAATAAGACAAATGTACTTATTGGATGCACAATATTGGTCAAAAACCCTAATTGGACGAGAATAAGCCTTGGGAGGACGAAAATGACCTAAATGTTCAACCAATGACACAAATGTACTTATTGGATGCACAAGATTGGATAAAAACCCTAATTGGACGAGAATAAGCCTTGGGAGGACGAAAATGACCTAAATGTTCAACCAATGACACAAAATCACTTATTGGATGCACAAGATTAGTTAAAAACACTAATTGGACAAGAATAAGCATTGGGAGGACGAAAATAACCTTAATGTTCAACCAATGACACAAATGGTGTTATTGGATGCACATGATTGGTTAAAAACTCTAATTGGACGAGAATAAGCCTTGGGAGGACGAAAATGACCTAAATGTTCAACCAATGACACAAATGTACTTATTGGATGCACAAGATTGGTTAAAAACCCTAATTGGACGAGAATAAGCCTTGGGAGGACGAAAATGACCTAAATGTTCAACCAATGACACAAAAGCACTTATTGGATGCACAAGATTGGTTAAAAACCCTAATTGGACGAGAATAAGCCTTAGGAGGACGAAAATGAACTAAATGTTCAACCAATGACACAAAATCACTTATTGGATACACAAGATTGGATAAAAACCCTAATTGGACGAGAATAAGCCTTGGGAGGACGAAAATGACCTAAATATTCAACCAATGACACAAATGTACTTATTGGATGCACAAGATTGGTTAAAAACCCTAATTGGACGAGAATAAGCCTTGGGAGGACGAAAATTACCTAAATGTTCAACCAATGACACAAATGTACTTATTGGATGCACAAGATTGGTTAAAAACCATAATTGGACGAGAATAAGCCTTGGGAGGACGAAAATGACCTAAATGTTCAACCAATGACACAAATATACTTATTGGATGCACAAGATTGGTTAAAAACCCTAATTGGACGAGAATAAGCCTTGGGAGGACGAAAATGACCTAAATGTTCAACCAATGACACAAAATCACTTATTGGATGCACAAGATTGGTTAAAAACCCTAATTGGACGAGAATAAGTTTTAGGAGGACGAAAATGAACTAAATGTTCAACCAATGACACAAAATCACTTATTGGATGCACAAGATTGGTTAAAAACCCTAATTGGACGAGAATAAGCCTTGGGAGGACGAAAATGACCTAAATGTTCAACCAATGACACAAATGTACTTATTGGATGCACAAGATTTGTTAAAAACCCTAATTGGACGAGAATAAGTCTGGGGAGGACGAAAATGACCTAAATGTTCAACCAATGACACAAAATCACCTATTGGATGCACAAGATTTAAAAACCCTAATTGACGAGAATAAGCCTTGGGAGTACGAAATTGACCTAAATGTTCAACCAATGACACAAAATCACTTATTGGATGCACAAGATTGGTTAAAAACCCTAATTGGACGAGAATAAGCCTTGGGAGGACGAAAATGACCTAAATGTTCAACCAATGACACAAATGTACTTATTGGATGCACAAGATTGGTTAAAACACCTAATTGCACGAGAATAAGCCTAGGGAGGACGAAAATAATCTAAATGTTCAACCAATGACACAAAATCACTTATTGGATGCACAAGATTGGTTAAAAACCCTAATTGGACGAGAATAAGCCTTGGGAGGACGAAAATGACCTAAATGTTCAACCAATGACACAAATGTACTTATTGGATGTACAAGATTGGTTAAAAACCCTAATCCGACGAGAATAAGCCTTGGGAGGACGAAAATGACCTAAATGTTCAACCAATGACACAAAATCACTTATTGGATGCACAAGATTGGTTAAAAACCCTAATTGGACGAGAATAAGCCTTGGGAGGACGAAAATGACCTAAATGTTCAACCAATGACACAAATGTACTTATTGGATGCACAAGATTGGTTAGAAACCCTTATTGGATGAGAATAAGCATTGGGAGGACGAAAATGACCTAAATGTTCAACCAATGACACAAAATCACTTATTGGATGCACAAGATTGGTTAAAAACCCTAATTGGACGAGAATAAGCCTTGGGAGGACGAAAATGACCTAAATGTTCAACCAATGACACAAATGTACTTATTGGATGCACAAGATTGGTTAAAAACCCTAATTGGACGAGAAAAATCCATGGGAGGACGAAAATGACCTAAATGTTCAACCAATGACACAAAATCACTTATTGGATGCACAAGATTGGTTAAAAACCCTAATTGGACGAGAATAAGCCTTGGGAGGACGAAAATGACCTAAATGTTCAACCAATGACACAAATGTTTTTATTTGATGCACAAGATTGGTTAAAAACCCTAATTGGACGAGAATAAGCCTTGGGAGGACGAAAATGACCTAAATGTTCAACCAATGACACAAATGTACTTATTGGATGCACAAGATTGGTTAAAAACCCTAATTGGACGAGAATAAGCCTTGGGAGGACGAAAATGACCTAAATGTTCAACCAATGACACAAATGTAATTATTGGATGCACAAGATTGGTTAAAAACCCTAATTGGACGAGAGTAAGCCTTGGGAGGACGAAAATGACCTAAATGTTCAACCAATGACAAAAATGTACTTATTGGATGCACAAGATTGGTTAAAAACCCTAATTGGACGAGAAAAAGCCTTGGGAGGACGAAAATGACCTAAATGTCCAACCAATGACACAAATGTACTTATTGGATGCACAAGATTGGTTAAAAACCCTAATTGGACGAGAATAAGCCTTGGGAGGACGAAAATGACCTAAATGTTCAACCAATGACACAAATGTACTTATTGGATGCACAAGATTGGTTAAAAACCCTAATTGGACGAGAATAAGCCTTGGGAGGACGAAAATGACCTAAATGTTCAACCTATGACACAAATTTACTTATTGGATGCAAAAGATTGGTTAAAAACCCTAATTGGACGAGAATAAGCCTAGGGAGGATGAAAATGACCTAAATGTTCAACCAATGACACAAAATCACTTATTGGATGCACAAGATTGGTTAAAAACCCTAATTGGACGAGAATAAGCCTTGGGAGGACGAAAATGACCTAAATGTTCAACCAATGACACAAATGTACTTATTGGATGCACAAGATAAGTTAAAAACCCTAATTGGACGAGAATAAGCTTTGGGAGGAGGAAAATAACCTAAATGTTCAACCAATGATACAAAATCACTTATTGGATGCACAAGATTGGTTAAAAACCCTAATTGGACGAGAATAAGCCTAGGGAGGACGAAAATGACCTAAATGTTCAACCAATGACACAAAATCACTTATTGGATGCACAAGATTGGTTAAAAACCCTAATTGGACGAGAATAAGCCTTGGGAGGACGAAAATGACCTAATTGTTCAACCAATGACACAAATGTACTTATTGGATGCACAACATTGGTTAAAAACCCTAATTGGACGAGAATAAGCCTTGGGAGGACGAAAATGACCTAAATGTTCAACCAATGACACAAATGTACTTATTGAATGCACAAGATTGGTTAAAAACCCTAATTGGACGAGAATAAGCTTAGGGAGGACGAAAATGACCTAAATGTTCAACCAATGACACAAATGTACTTATTGGATGCACAAGATTGGTTAAAAACCCTAATTGGACGAGAATAAGCCTTGGGAGGACGAAAATGACCTAAATTTTCAACCAATGGCACAAAATAACTTATTGGATGCACAAGATTAGTTAAAAACCCTAATTGGACGAGAATAAGCCTAGGGAGGACAAAAATGACCTAAATGTTCAACCAATGACACAAAATCACTTATTGGATGCACAAGATTGGTTAAAAACCCTAATTGGACGAGAATAAGCCTTGGGAGGACGAAAATGACCAAAATGTTGAACCAATGACACAAATGTACTTATTGGATGCACAAGATTGGTTAAAAACCCTAATTGGACGAGAATAAGCCTAGGGAGGACGAAAATGACCTAAATGTTCAACCAATGACACAAAATCACTTATTGGATGCACAAGATTGGTTAAAAACCCTAATTGGACGAGAATAAGCCTAGGGAGGACGAAAATGACCTAAATGTTCAACCAAAGACACAAATGTAATTATTGGAAGCACAAGATTGGTTAAAAACCCTAATTGGACGAGAATATGCCTTGGGAAGACGAAAATGACCTAAATGTTCAACCAATGGCACAAAATCACTTATTGGATGCACAAGATTGTTAAAAAACCCTAATTGGACGAGAATAAGCCTAGGGAGGACGAAAACGACCTAAATGTTCAACCAATGACACAAATGTACTTATTGGATGCACAAGATAAATTAAAAACCCTAATTGGACGAGAATAAGCCTAGGGAGGACAAATATGGCCTAAATGTTCAACCAATGACACAAAATCACTTATTGGATGCACAAGATTGGTTAAAAACCCTAATTGGACGAGAATAAGCCTTGGGAGGACGAAAATGACCTAAATGTTCAACCAATGACACAAATGTACTTATTGGATGCACAAGATTGGTTAAAAACCCTAATTGGACGAGAATAAGCCTTGGGAGGACGAAAATGACCTAAATGTTCAACCAATGACACAAAAGCACTAATTGGATGCACAAGATTGGTTAAAAACCCTAATTGGACGAGAATAAGCCTTGGGAGGACGAAAATGACCTAAATGTTCAACCAATGACACAAAATCACTTATTGGATGCACAAGATTGGTTAAAAACCCTAATTGGACGAGAATAAGCCTTAGGAGGACGAAAATGACCTAAATGTATAACCAATGAAACAAAATCACTTATTGGATGCACAAGATTGGTTAAAAACCCTTATTGGACGAGAATAAGCCTTGGGAGGACGAAAATGACCTAAATGTTCAACCAATGACACAAATGTACTTATTGGATGCACAAGATTGGTTAAAAACCCTAATTGGACGAGAATAAGCCTTGGGAGGACGAAAATGACCTAAATGTTCAACCAACGACACAAAATCACTTATTGGATGCACAAGATTGGTTAAAAATGCTAATTGGACGAGAATAAGCCTTGGGAGGACGACAATGACCTAAATGTTCAACCAATGACACAAATGTACTTAATTGATGCACAAGATTGGATAAAAACCATAATTGGACGAGAATAAGCCTTGGGAGGACGAAAATGACCTAAATGTTCAACCAATGACACAAATGTACTTATTGGATGCACAAGATTGGTTAAAAACCCTAATTGGACGAGAATAAGCCTTGGGAGGACGAAAATGACCTAAATGTTCAACCAACGACACAAATGTACTTATTGGATGCACAAGATTGGTTAAAAACCCAAATTGGACGAGAATAAGCCTTGGGAGGACGAAAATGACCTAAATGTTCAACCAATGACACAAATGTACTTATTGGATGCACAAGATTGGTTAAAAACCCTAATTGGACGAGAATAAGCCTTGGGAGGACGAAAATGACCTAAATGTTCAACCAATGACACAAATGTACTTATTGGATGCACAAGATTGGTTAAAAACCCTAATTGGACGAGAATAAGCCTTGGGAGGACGAAAATGACCTAAATGTTCAACAATTGACACAAATGTAATTATTGGTTGCACAAGATTGGTTAAAATCCCTAATTGGACGAGAATAAGCCTTACGAGGACGAAAATGACCTAAATGTTCAACCAATGACACAAAATCACTTATTGGATGCACAAAATTAGTAAAAACCCTAATTGGACGAGAATAAGCCTTACGAGGACGAAAATGACCTAAATGTTCAACCAATGACACAAAATCACTTATTGGATGCATAAGATTGGTTAAAATCACTAATTGGACGAGAATAAGCCTTGGGAGGACGAAAATGACCTAAATGTTCAACCAATGACACAAATGTACTTATTGGATGCACAAGATTGGTTAAAAACCCTAATTGGACGAGAATAAGCCTTGGGAGGACGAAAATGACCTAAATGTTCAACCAATGACACAACTGTACTTATTGGATGCACAAGATTGGTTAAAAATCCTTATTGGACGAGAATAAGCCTTGGGAGGACGAAAATGACCTAAATGTTCAACCAATGACACAAATGTACTTATTGGATGCACAAGATTGGTTAAAAACCCTAATTGGACGAGAATAAGCCTTGGGAGGACGTAAATGACCTAAATGTTCAACGTATGGCACAAAATCACTTATTGGATGCACAAGATTGGTTAAAAACCCTAATTGTACGAGAATAAGCCATGGGAGGACGAAAATGACCTAAATGTTCAACCAATGACACAAAATCACTTATTGGATGCACAAGATTGGTTAAAAACCCTAATTGGACGAGAATAAGCCTTGGGAGGACGAAAATGACCTAAATGTTCAACCAATGACACAAATGTACTTATTGGATGCACAAGATTGGTTAGAAACCCTTATTGGATGAGAATAAGCATTGGGAGGACGAAAATGACCTAAATGTTCAACCAATGACACAAAATCACTTATTGGATGCACAAGATTGGTTAAAAACCCTAATTGGACGAGAATAAGCCTTGGGAGGACGAAAATGACCTAAATGTTCAACCAATGACACAAATGTACTTATTGGATGCACAAGATTGGTTAAAAACCCTAATTGGACGAGAAAAATCCATGGGAGGACGAAAATGACCTAAATGTTCAACCAATGACACAAAATCACTTATTGGATGCACAAGATTGGTTAAAAACCCTAATTGGACGAGAATAAGCCTTGGGAGGACGAAAATGACCTAAATGTTCAACCAATGACACAAATGTTTTTATTTGATGCACAAGATTGGTTAAAAACCCTAATTGGACGAGAATAAGCCTTGGGAGGACGAAAATGACCTAAATGTTCAACCAATGACACAAATGTACTTATTGGATGCACAAGATTGGTTAAAAACCCTAATTGGACGAGAATAAGCCTTGGGAGGACGAAAATGACCTAAATGTTCAACCAATGACACAAATGTAATTATTGGATGCACAAGATTGGTTAAAAACCCTAATTGGACGAGAGTAAGCCTTGGGAGGACGAAAATGACCTAAATGTTCAACCAATGACAAAAATGTACTTATTGGATGCACAAGATTGGTTAAAAACCCTAATTGGACGAGAAAAAGCCTTGGGAGGACGAAAATGACCTAAATGTCCAACCAATGACACAAATGTACTTATTGGATGCACAAGATTGGTTAAAAACCCTAATTGGACGAGAATAAGCCTTGGGAGGACGAAAATGACCTAAATGTTCAACCAATGACACAAATGTACTTATTGGATGCACAAGATTGGTTAAAAACCCTAATTGGACGAGAATAAGCCTTGGGAGGACGAAAATGACCTAAATGTTCAACCTATGACACAAATTTACTTATTGGATGCAAAAGATTGGTTAAAAACCCTAATTGGACGAGAATAAGCCTAGGGAGGATGAAAATGACCTAAATGTTCAACCAATGACACAAAATCACTTATTGGATGCACAAGATTGGTTAAAAACCCTAATTGGACGAGAATAAGCCTTGGGAGGACGAAAATGACCTAAATGTTCAACCAATGACACAAATGTACTTATTGGATGCACAAGATAAGTTAAAAACCCTAATTGGACGAGAATAAGCTTTGGGAGGAGGAAAATAACCTAAATGTTCAACCAATGATACAAAATCACTTATTGGATGCACAAGATTGGTTAAAAACCCTAATTGGACGAGAATAAGCCTAGGGAGGACGAAAATGACCTAAATGTTCAACCAATGACACAAAATCACTTATTGGATGCACAAGATTGGTTAAAAACCCTAATTGGACGAGAATAAGCCTTGGGAGGACGAAAATGACCTTAATTTTCAACCAATGGCACAAAATCACTTATTGGATGCACAAGATTGGTTAAAAACCCTAATTGGACGAGAATAAGCCTAGGGAGGACAAAAATGACCTAAATGTTCAACCAATGACACAAAATCACTTATTGGATGCACAAGATTGGTTAAAAACCCGAAATGACGAGAATTAGCCTAGGGAGGACAAAAATGACCTAAGTGTTCAACCTATGACACAAATGTACTTATTGGATGCACAAGATTGGTTAAAAACCCTAATTGGACGAGAATAAGACTAGGGAGGACGAAAATGACCTAAATGTTCAACCAATGACACAAAATCACTTATTGGATGCACAAGATTGGTTAAAAAACCTAATTGGACGAGAATAAGCCTAGGGAGGACGAAAATGACCTAAATGTTCAACCAATGACACAAAATCACTTATTGGATGCACCAGATTGGTTAAAAACCCTAATTGGAAGAGAATAAGCCTTGGGATGACGAAAATGACCTAAATGTTCAACCAATGACACAAATGTACTTATTGGATGCACAAGATTGGTTAAAAACCCTAATTGGACGAGAATAAGCCTTGGGAGGACGAAAATGACCTAAATTTTCAACCAATGGCACAAAATAACTTATTGGATGCACAAGATTAGTTAAAAACCCTAATTGGACGAGAATAAGCCTAGGGAGGACAAAAATGACCTAAATGTTCAACCAATGACACAAAATCACTTATTGGATGCACAAGATTGGTTAAAAACCCTAATTGGACATGAATTAGCCTAGGGAGGACGAAAATGACCTAAGTGTTCAACCAATGACACAAATGTACTTATTGGATGCACAAGATTGGTTAAAAACCCTAATTGGACGAGAATAAGACTAGGGAGGACGAAAATAACCTAAATGTTCAACCAATGACACAAAATCACTTATTGGATGCACAAGATTGGTTAAAAAACCTAATTGGCCAACAATAAGCCTAGGGAGGACGAAAATGACCTAAATGTTCAACCAATGACACAAAATCACTTATTGGATGCACAAGATTTGTTAAAAACACTAATTGGACGACAATAAGCCTTGGGAGAACGAAAATGACCTAAATGTTCAACCAATGACACAAAATCACTTATTGGATGCACAAGATTGGTTAAAAACCCTAATTGGACAAGAATAAGCCTAGGGAGAACGAAAATGACCTAAATGTTTAACCAATGACACAAAATCACTTATTGGATGCATAAGATTTGTTAAAAACCCTAATTGGCAAGAATAAGCCTTGTGAGGACGAAAATGAGCTAAATGTTCAACCAATGACACAAATGTACTTATTGGATGCACAAGATTGGTTAAAAACCCTAATTGGACGAGAATAAGCCTAGGGAGGACGAAAATGACCTAAATGTTCAACCAATGACACAAAATCACTTATTGGATGCACAAGATTGGTTAAAAACCCTAATTGGACGAGAATAAGCCTAGGGAGGACGAAAATGACCTAAATGTTCAACCAAAGACACAAATGTAATTATTGGAAGCACAAGATTGGTTAAAAACCCTAATTGGACGAGAATATGCCTTGGGAAGACGAAAATGACCTAAATGTTCAACCAATGGCACAAAATCACTTATTGGATGCACAAGATTGTTAAAAAACCCTAATTGGACGAGAATAAGCCTAGGGAGGACGAAAACGACCTAAATGTTCAACCAATGACACAAATGTACTTATTGGATGCACAAGATAAATTAAAAACCCTAATTGGACGAGAATAAGCCTAGGGAGGACAAATATGGCCTAAATGTTCAACCAATGACACAAAATCACTTATTGGATGCACAAGATTGGTTAAAAACCCTAATTGGACGAGAATAAGCCTTGGGAGGACGAAAATGACCTAAATGTTCAACCAATGACACAAATGTACTTATTGGATGCACAAGATTGGTTAAAAACCCTAATTGGACGAGAATAAGCCTTGGGAGGACGAAAATGACCTAAATGTTCAACCAATGACACAAAAGCACTAATTGGATGCACAAGATTGGTTAAAAACCCTAATTGGACGAGAATAAGCCTTGGGAGGACGAAAATGACCTAAATGTTCAACCAATGACACAAATGTACTTATTGGATGCACAAGATTGGTTAAAAACCCTAATTGGACGAGAATAAGCCTTGGGAGGACGAAAATAACTTAAATGTTCAAACAATGACACAAGATCATTTATTGGATGCACAAGATTGGTTCAAAACCCTAATTGGACGAGAATAAGCCTTGGGAGGACGAAAATGACCTAAATGTTCAGCCAATGACACAAATGTACTTATTTGATGCACAAGATAGGTTAAAAACCCTAATTGGACGAGAATAAGCCTAGGGAGGACAAAAATGACCTAAATGTTCAAACAATGACACAAAATCACTTATTTGATGCACAAGATTGGTTAAAAACCCTAATTGGACGAGAATAAGCCTAGGGAGGACGAAAATGACCTAAATGTTCAACCAATGACACAAAATCGCTTATCGGATGCACAAGATTGGTTAAAAACCCTAATTGGACGATAATAAACCTTGGGAGGACGAAAATGACCTAAATGTTCAACCAATGACACAAATGTACTTATTGGATGCACAAGATTGGTTAAAAACCCTAATTGGACGAGAATAAGCCTTGGGAGGACGAAAATGACCTAAATGTTCAACCAATGACACAAATGTACTTATTGGATGCACAAGATTGGTTAAAAACCCTAATTGGACGAGAATAAGCCTTGGGAGGACGAAAATGACCAAAATATTCAACCAATGACACAAATGTACTTATTGGATGCACAAGATTGGTTAAAAACCCTAATTGGACGAGAATAAGCCTTGGGAGGACGAAAATGACCTAAATGTTCAACCAATGACACAAAATCACTTATTGAATGCACAAGATTGGTTAAAAACCCTAATTGGACGAGAATAAGCCATGGGAGATCGAAAATGACCTAAATGTTCAACCAATGACACAAAAGCACTTATTGGATGCACAGGATTGGTTGAAAACCCTAATTGGACGAGAATAAGCCTTGGGAGGACGAAAATGACCTAAATGTTCAACCAATGACACAAATGTACTTATTGGATGCACAAGATTGGTTAAAAACCCTAATTGGACGAGAATAAGCCTTGGGAGGACGAAAATGACCTAAATGTTCAACCAATGACACAAATGTACTTATTGGATGCACAAGATTGGTTAAAAACCCTAATTGGACGAGAATAAGCCTTGGGAGGACGAAAATGACCTAAATGTTCAACCAGCGACACAAAATCACTTATTGGATGCACAAGATTGGTTAAAAACTCTAATTGGACGAGAATAATCCGTGGGAGGACGAAAATGACCTAAATGTTCAACCAATGACACAAATGTACTTATTGGATGCACAAGATTGGTTAAAAACCCTAATTGGACGAGAATAAGCCTTGGGAGGACGAAAATGACCTAAATGTTCAACCAATAGCACAAAATCGCTTATTGGATGCACAAGATTGGTTAAAAACCCTATTTGGACGAGAATAAGCCTAGGGAGGACGAAAATGACCTAAATGTTCAACCAATGACACAAAATCACTTATTGGATGCACAAGATTGGTTAAAAACCCTAATTGGACGAGAATAAGCCTAGGGAGGACGAAAATGACCTAATTATTCAACCATTGACACAAAATCACTTATTGGATGCACAAGATTGGTTCAAAACCCTAATTGGACGAGAATAAGCCTAGGGAGGACGAAAATGACCTAAATGTTCAACCAATGACACAAAATCACTTATTGGATGCACAAGATTGGTTAAAAACCCTAATTGGACGAGAATAAGCCTAGGGAGGACGAAAATGACCTAAATGTTCAACCAAAGACACAAAATCACTTATTGGATGCACAAGATTGGTTAAAAACGCTAATTGGACGAGAATAAGCCTTGGGAGGACGAAAATGACCTAAATGTTCAACCAATGACACAAAATCACTTATTGGATGCACAAGATTGGTTAAAAACCCTAATTGGACGAGAATAAGCCTAGGGAGGACGAAAATGACCTAAATGTTCAACCAAAGACACAAAATCACTTATTGGAGGCACAAGATTGGTTAAAAACCCTAATTGGATGAGAATAAGCCTTGGGAGGACGAAAATGACCTAAATATTCAACCAATGACACAAAATCACTTATTGGATGCACAAGATTGGTTAAAAACCCTAATTGGACGAGAATAAGCCTAGGGAGGACGAAAATGACCAAAATGTTCAACCAATGACACAAATGTACTTATTGGATGCACAAGATTGGTTAAAAACCCTAATTGGACGAGAATAAGCCTAGGAAGGACGAAAATGACCTAAATGTTCAACCAATGACACAAAATCACCTATTGGATGCACAAGATTGGTTAAAAACACTAATTGCACGAGAATAAGCCTTGGGAGAATGAAAATGACCTAAATGTTCAACCAATGACACAAAATCACTTATTGGATGCATAAGATTGGTTAAAAACCCTAATTGGACGAGAATAAGTCTTGGGAGGACAAAAATGACCTAAATGTTCAACCACTGACACAAATGTACTTATTGGATGCACAAGATTTGATAAAAACCCTAATTGGACGAGAATAAGACTAGGGAGGACGAAAATGACCTAAATGTTCAACCAATGACACAAAATCACTTATTGGATGCACAAGATTGGTTAAAAAACCTAATTGGACGAGAATAAGCCTAGGGAGGACGAAAATGACCTAAATGTTCAACCAATGACACAAAATCACTTATTGGATGCACAAGATTGGTTAAAAACCCTAATTGGACGAGAATTAGCCTAGGGAGGACGAAAATGACCTAAGTGTTCAACCAATGACACAAATGTACTTATTGGATGCACAAGATTGGTTAAAAACCCTAATTGGACGAGAATAAGACTAGGGAAGGCGAAAATGACCTAAATGTTCAACCAATGACACAAAATCACTTATTGGATGCACAAGATTGGTTAAAAAACCTAATTGGACGAGAATAAGCCTAGGGAGGACGAAAATGACCTAAATGTTAAACCAATGACACAAAATCACTTATTGGATGCACAAGATTGGTTAAAAACTCTAATTGGACGAGAATAAGCCTTGGGAGAACGAAAATTACCTAAATGTTCAACCAATGACACAAAATCACTTATTGGATGCACAAGATTGGTTAAAAACCCTAATTGGACGAGAATTAGCCTAGGGAGGACGAAAATGACCTAAGTGTTCAACCAATGACACAAATGTACTTATTGGATGCACAAGATTGGTTAAAAACCCTAATTGGACGAGAATAAGACTAGGGAGGACGAAAATAACCTAAATGTTCAACCAATGACACAAAATCACTTATTGGATGCACAAGATTGGTTAAAAAACCTAATTGGACGAGAATAAGCCTAGGGAGGACGAAAATGACCTAAATGTTCAACCAATGACACAAAATCACTTATTGGATGCAAAAGATTGGTTAAAAACCCTAATTGGACGAGAATAAGCCTTGGGAGAACGAAAATTACCTAAATGTTCAACCAATGACACAAAATCACTTATTGGATGCACAAGATTGGTTAAAAACCCTAATTTGACGAGAATAAGCCTTGGGAGGACGAAAATGACCTAAATGTTCAACAAATGACACAAATGTAATTATTGGATGCACAAGATTTGTTAAAAACCCTAATTGGACGAGAATAAGCCTAGGAAGGACGAAAATGACCTAATTGTTCAACCAATGACACAAAATCACTTATTGGATGCACAAGATTGGTTAAAAACCCTAATTGGACGAGAATACGCCTAGGGAGGAAGAAAATGACCTAAATGTTCAACAAATGACACAAATGTACTTATTGGATGCACAAGATTGGTTAAAAACCCTAATTGGACGAGAATAAGCATAGGGAGGACGAAAATGACCTAATCGTTCAACCAATGACACTAAATCACTTATTGGATGCACAAGATTGGTTCAAAACCCTAATTGGACGAGAATAAGCCTAGCGAGGACAAAAATGACCTAAATGTTCAACCAATGACACAAATGTATTTATTGGATGCACAAGATTGGTTAAAAACCCTAATTGGTCGAGAATAAGCCTAGGGAGGACGAAAATGAACTAAATGTTCAACCAATGACACAAATGTACTTATTGGATGCACAAGATTGGTTAAAAACCCTAATTGGACGAGAATAAGCCTTGGGAGGACGAAAATGACCTTAATTTTCAACCAATGGCACAAAATCACTTATTGGATGCACAAGATTGGTTAAAAACCCTAATTGGACGAGAATAAGCATAGGGAGGACAAAAATGACCTAAATGTTCAACCAATGACACAAAATCACTTATTGGATGCACAAGATTGGTTAAAAACCCTAATTGGACGAGAATAAGCCTAGGGAGGACAAAAATGACCTAAATGTTCAACCAATGACACAAAATAACTTATTGGATGCACAAGATTGGTTAAAAACCCTAATTGGACATGAATTAGCCTAGGGATGACGAAAATGACCTAAGTGTTCAACCAATGACACAAATGTACTTATTGGATGCACAAGATTGGTTAAAAACCCTAATTGGACGAGAATAAGACTAGGGAGGACGAAAATAACCTAAATGTTCAACCAATGACACAAAATCACTTATTGGATGCACAAGATTGGTTAAAAAACCTAATTGGACGAGAATAAGCCTAGGGAGGACGAAAATGACCTAAATGTTCAACCAATGACACAAAATCACTTATTAGATGCACATGATTGGTTAAAAACCCTAATTGGATGAGAATAAGCCTTGGGAGAACGAAAATTACCTAAATGTTCAACCAATGACACAAAATCACTTATTGGATGCACAAGATTGGTTAAAAACCTGAATTTGACGAGAATAAGCCTTGGGAGGACGAAAATGACCAAAATGTTCAACAAATGACACAAATGTAATTATTGGATGCCCAAGATTTGTTAAAAACCCTAATTGGACGAGAATAAGCCTTTGGAGGACGAAAATGACCTAAATATTCAACCAATGATACAAATGTACTAATTGGATGCACAAGATTGGTTAAAAACCCTAATTGGACGAGAATAAGTCTTGGGAGGACGAAAATGACCTAAATGTTCAACCAATGGCACAAAATCACTTATTGGATGCACAAGATTGGTTAAAAACCCTAATTGGAGGAGAATAAGCCTAGGGAGGACGAAAATGACCAAAATGTTCAACCAATGACACAAAATCACTTATTGGATGCACAAGATTGGTTAAAAACCCTAATTGGACGAGAATAAGCCTAGGGAGGACGAAAATGACATAAATGTTCAACCAATGACCCAAAATCACTTATTGGATGCACAAGATTGGTTAAAAACCCTAATTGGACGAGAATAAGCCTAGGGAGGACGAAAATGACCTAAATGTTCAACCAATGGCACAAAATCACTTATTGGATGCACAAGATTGGTTAAAAACCCTAATTGGACGAGAATAAGCCTTGGGAGAACGAAAATTACCTAAATGTTCAACCAATGACACAAAATCACTTATTGGATGCACAAGATTGGTTAAAAACCCTAATTTGACGAGAATAAGCCTAGGGAGGACGAAAATGACCTAAATGTTCAACCAATGACACAAATGTACTTATTGGATGCACAAGATTGGTTAAAAACCCTAATTGGACGAGAATAAGCCTAGGGAGGACGAAAATGACTTAAATGTTCAACCAATGACGCAAATGTACTTATTGAATGCACAAGATTGGTTAAAAACCCTAATTGGACGAGAATAAGCCTAGAGAGGACGAGAATGACCTAAATGTTCAACCAATGACACAAAATCACTTATTGGATGCACAAGATTGGTTAAAAACCCTAATTGGACGAGAATAAGCCTTCGGAGGACGAAAATAACCTAAATGTTCAACCAATGACACAAAATCACTTATTGGATGCACAAGATTGGTTAAAAACCCTAAGTGGACGAGAATAAGCCTTGGGAGGACGAAAATGACCTAAATGTTCAACCAATGACACAAATGTACTTATTGGATGCACAAGATTGGTTAAAAACCCTAATTGGACGAGAATAAGCCTAGGGAGGACGAAAATGACCTAAATGTTCAACCAATGACACAAATGTCATTATTGGACGCACAAGATTGGTTAAAAACCCTAATTGGACGAGAATAAGCCTAGGGAGGACGAAAATGACCTAAATGTTCAACCAATGACACAAATGTACTTATTGAATGCACAAGATTGGTTAAAAACCCTAATTGGACGAGAATAAGCCTTGGGAGGACGAAAATGACCTAAATGTTCAACCAATGGCACAAAATCACTTATTGGATGCACAAGATTGGTTAAAAACCCTAATTGGACGAGAATAAGCCTTGGGAGGACGAAAATGACCTAAATGTTCAACCAATGAGACAAATGTACTTATTGGAAGCACAAGATTGGTTAAAAACCCTAATTGGACGAGAATAAGCCTAGGAAGGACGAAAATGACCTAAATGTTCAACCAATGACATAAAATCACTTATTGTATGCACAAGATTGGTTAAAAACCCTAATTGGACGAGAATAAGCCTTGGGAGGACGAAAATGACCTAAATGTTCACCAATGACACAAATGTACTTATTGGAGGCACAAGATTGGTTCAAAACCCTAATTGGACGAGAATAAGCCTTGGGAGGACGAAAATGACCTAAATGTTCAACCAATGGCACAAAATCACTTATTGGATGCACAAGATTGGTTAAAAACCCTAATTGGACGAGAATAAGCCTAGGGAGGACGAAAATGACCTAAATGTTCAACCAATGACACAAATAAACTTATTGGATGCACAAGATTGGTTAAAAACCCTAATTGGACGAGAATAAGCCTAAGGAGTACGAAAATGACCTAAATGTTCAACCAATGGCACAAAATCACTTATTGGATGCACAAGATTGGTTAAAAACCCTAATTGGACGAGAATAAGCCTTGGGAGGACGAAAATGACCTAAATGTTCAACCAATGACACAAGTGTACTTATTGGATGCACAAGATTGGTGAAAAAACCTAATTGGACGAGAATAAGTTTAGGGAGGACGAAAATGACCTAAATGTTCAACCAATGACACAAAATCACTTATTGGATGCACAAGATTGGTTAAAAACCCTAATTGGACGAGAATAAGCCTAGGGAGGACGAAAATGACCTAAATGTTCAACCAATGACACAAATGTACTAATTGGATGCACAAAACCCTAATAGGACGAGAATAAGCCTAGGGAGGACGAAAATGACCTAAATGTTCAACCAATGACACAAAATCACTTATTGGATGCACAAGATTGGTTAAAAACCCTAATTGGACGAGAATAAGCCTAGGGAGGACGAAAATGACCTAAATGTTCAACCAATGACACAAATGTTCTTATTGGATGCACAAGATTGGTTAAAAACCCTAATTGGACGAGAATAATCCTAGGGAGGACGAAAATGGCCTAAATGTTCAACCAATGACACAAAATCACTTATTCGATGCACAAGATTGGTTAAGAACCCTAATTGGACGAGAATAAGCCTTAAGAGGACGAAAATGACCTAAATGTTCAACCAATGACACAAATGTACTTATTGGATGCACAAGATTGGTTAAAACCCCTAATTGCACGAGAATAAGCCTAGGGAGGACGAAAATGACCTAAATGTTCAACCAATGACACAAAATCACTTATTGGATGCACAAGATTGGTTAAAAACCCTAATTGGACGAGAATAAGCCTAGGGAGGACGAAAATGACCTAAATGTTCAACCAATGGCACAAAATCACTTATTGGATGCACAAGATTGTTAAAAAACCCTAATTGAACGAAAATAAGCCTAGGGAGGACGAAAATGACCTAAATGTTCAACCAATGACACAAAATCACTTATTGGATGCACAAGATTGGTTTAAAAACCCTAATGGGACGAGAATAAGCCTAGGGAGGACGAAAATGACCTAAATGTTCAACCAATGACACAAAATCACTTATTGGATGCACAAGATTGGTTAAAAACCCTAATTGGACGAGAATAAGCCTAGGGAGGACGAAAATGACCTAAATGTTCAACCAATGACACAAAATCACTTATTCGATGTACAAGATTGGTTAAAAACCCTAATTGGACGAGAATAAGCCTAGGGAGGACGAAAATGACCTAAATGTTCAACCAATGACACAAAATCACTTATTGGATGCACAAGATTGGTTAAAAACCCTAATTGGACGAGAATAAGCCTAGGGAGGACGAAAATGACCTAAATGTTCAACTTATGACACAAATGTACTTATTGGATGCACAAGATTGGTTAAAAACCCTAATTGGACGAGAATAAGCCTAGGGAGGACGAAAATGACCTAAATGTTCAACCAATGACACAAATGTACTTATTGGATGCACAAGATTGGTTAAAAACCCTAATTGGACGAGAATAAGCCTAGGGTGGACCAAAAAAACCTAAATGTTCAACCAATGACACAAAATCACTTATTGGATGCACAAGATGGGTTAAAAACCCTAATTGGACGAGAATAAGCCTTCGGAGGACGAAAAGGACCTAAATATTCATCCAATGACTCAAAATCACTTATTGGATGCACAAGATTGGTTAAAAATCCTAATTGGTCGAGAATAAGCCTTGGGAGGACGAAAATGACCTAAATGTTCAACCAATGACACAAATGTACTTATTGGATGCACAAGATTGGTTAAAAACCCTAATTGGACGAGAATAAGCCTAGGGAGGACGAAAATGACCTAAATGTTCAACCAATGACACAAATGTACTTATTGGATGCACAAGATTGGTTAAAAACCCTAATTGGACGAGAATAAGCCAAGGGAGGACAAAAATGACCTAAATGTTCAACGAATGACACAAAAACACTTATTGGAAGCATAAGATTGGTTAAAATCCCTAATTGGACGAGAATAAGCCTTGGGAGGACGAAAATGACCTAAATGTTCAACCAATGACACAAATGTACTTATTGGATGCACAAGATTGGTTAAAAACCCTAATTGGACGAGAATAAGCCTAGGGAGGACGAAAATGACCTAAATGTTCAATTAGTGACACAAATGTACTTATTGGATGCACAAGATTGGTTAAAAACCCTAATTGGACGAGAATAAGCCTTGGGAGGACGAAAATGACCTAAATGTTCAACCAATGACACAAATGTACTTATTGGATGCACAAGATTGGTTAAAAACCCTAAATTGACGAGAATAAGCCTAGGGAGGACGAAAATGACCTAAATGTTCAACCAATGACACAAAATCACTTATTGGATGCACAAGATTGGTTAAAAACCCTAATTGGACGAGAATAAGCCTAGGGAGGACGAAAATGACCTAAATATTCAACCAATGACACAAAATAACTTATTGGATGCACAAGATTGGTTAAAAACCCTAATTGGACGAGAATAAGCATTGGGAGGACGAAAATGACCTAAATGTTCAACCAATGACACAAATGTACTTATTGGATGCACAAGATTGGTTAAAAACCCTAATTGGACGAAAATAAGCCTTGGGAGGACGAAAATGACCTAAATGTTCAACCAATGACACAAAATCATTTATTGGATGCACAAGATTGGTTAAAAACCCTAATTGGACGAGAATAAGCCTTGGGAGGACGAAAATGACCTAAATGTTCAACCAATGACACAAATGTAATTATTGGATGCCCAATATTTGTTATAAACCCTAATTGGACGATAATAAGCCTTGGAAGGACGAAAATGACCTAAATGTTCAACCAATGACACAAAATCACTTATTGGATGCACAAGATTGGTTAAAACCCTAATTTATACGAGAATAAGCCTAGGGAGGACGAAAATGACCAAAATGTTCAACCAATGACACAAATGTACTTATTAGATGCACAAGATTGGTTAAAAACCCTAATCGGACGATAATAAGCCTTGGAAGGACAAAAATGACCTAAATGTTCAACCAATGACACAAAATCACTTATTGGATGCACAAGATTGGTTAAAAACCCTAATTGGACGAGAATAAGCCTAGGGAGGACGAAAATGACCAAAATGTTCAACCAATGACACAAATGTACTTATTGGATGCACAAGATTGGTTAAAAACCCTAATTGGACGAGAATAAGCCTAGGGAGGACGAAAATGACCTAAATGTCAACCAATGACACAAAATCACTTATTGGATGCACAAGATTGGTTAAAAAACCTAATTGGACGAGAATAAGCCTAGGGAGGACGAAAATGACCTAAATGTTCAACCAATGACACAAAATCACTTATTGGATGCACAAGATTGGTTAAAAACCCTAATTGGACGAGAATAAGCCTAGAGAGGACGAAAATGACCTAAATGTTCAACCAATGACACAAATGTACTTATTGGATGCACAAGATAAACTAAAAACCCTAATTGGACGAGAATCAGCCTAGGGAGGACGAAAATGACCTAAATGTTCAACCAATGGCACAAAATCACTTATTGGATGCACAAGATTGTTTAAAAACCCTAATTGGACGAGAATAAGCCTAGGGAGGACGAAAATGACCTAAATGTTCAACCAATGACACAAAATCACTTATTGGATGCACAAGATTGGTTAAAAACCCTAATTGGACGAGAATAAGCCTAGGGAGGACGAAAATGACATAAATTTTCAATCAATGACACAAATGTACTTATTGGATGCACAAGATTGGTTAAAAACCCTAATTGGACGAGAATAAGCCTTGGCAGGACGAAAATGACCTAAATGTTCAACCAATGACACAAAATCACTTATTGGATGCACAAGATTGGTTAAAAACCCTAATTGGACGAGAATATTCCTTTGGAGGACATAAATGACCTAAATGTTCAACCAATGACACAAATGTACTTATTGGATGCACAAGATTGGTTAAAAACCCTAATTGGACGAGAATAAGCCTTGGGAGGACGAAAATGACCTAAATGTTCAACCAATGGCACAAAATCACTTATTGGATGCACATGATTGGTTAAAAACCCTAATTGGACAAGAATAAGCCGTGGGAGGAAGAAAATAACCTAAATGCTCAACCAATGACACAAATGTACTTATTGGATGCACAAGATTGGTTAAAAACCCTAATTGGACGAGAATAAGCCTTGGGAGGACGAAAATGACCTAAATGTTTAACCAATGACACAAAATCACTTATTGGATGCATAATATTGGTTAAAAACCCTAATTGGACGAGAATAAGCCTTGGGAGGACAAAAATGACCTAAATGTTCAACCAATGACACAAAATCACTTATTGATGCACAAGATTGGTTAAAAACCCTAATTAGACGAGAATAAGTCTAGGGAGGACGAAAATGACCTAAATGTTCAACCAATGACTGAAAATCACTTATTGGATGCACAAGATTGGTTAAAAACCCTAATTGGATGAGAATTAGCCTTGGGAGGACGAAAATGACCTAAATGTTCAACCAATGGCACAAAATCACTTATTGGATGCACAAGATTGGTTAAAAACCCTAATTGGACGAGAATAAGCCTTGGGAGGACGAAAATGACCTAAATGTTCAACCAATGACACAAATGTACTTATTGGATGCACAAGATTAATTAAAAAACCCTAATTGGACGAGAATAAGCCTAGGGAGGAAGAAAATGACCTAAATGTTGAACAAATGACACAAATGTACTTATTGGATATACAAGATTGGTTAAAAACCCTAATTGGACGAGAATAAGCCTAGCGAGGACGAAAATGACCTAAATGTTCAACCAATGGCACAAAATCACTTATTGGATGCACAAGATTGGTTAAAAACCCTAATTGGTCGAGAATAAGCCTAGGGAGGACGAAAATGAACTAAATGTTCAACCAATGACACAAAATCACTTATTGGATTCACAAGATTGGTTAAAAACCCTAATTGGACGAGAATAAGCCTTGGGAGGACGAAAATGACCTTAATTTTCAACCAATGGCACAAAATCACTTATTGGATGCACAAGATTGGTTAAAAACCCTAATTGGACGAGAATAAGCCTTGGGAGGACGAAAATGACCTAAATGTTCAACCAATGACACAAATGTACTTATTGGATGCACAAGATTGGTTAAAAACCCTAATTGGACGAGAATAACCCTTGGGAGGACGAAAATGACCTAAATTTTCAACCAATGGCACAAAATAACTTATTGGATGCACAAGATTGGTTAAAAACCCTAATTGGACGAGAATAAGCCTAGGGAGGACAAAAATGACCTAAATGTTCAACCAATGACACAAAATAACTTATTGGATGCACAAGATTGGTTAAAAACCCTAATTGGACATGAATTAGCCTAGGGAGGAAGAAAATGACCTAAGTGTTCAACCAATGACACAAATGTACTTATTGGATGCACAAGATTGGTTAAAAACCCTAATTGGACGAGAATAAGACTAGAGAGGACGAAAATAACCTAAATGTTCAACCAATGACACAAAATCACTTATTGGATGCACAAGATTGGTTAAAAAACCTAATTGGACGAGAATAAGCCTAGGGAGGACGAAAATGACCTAAATGTTCAACCAATGACACAAAATCACTTATTGGATGCACAAGATTGGTTAAAAACCCTAATTGGACGAGAATAAGCCTTGGGAGAACGAAAATTACCTAAATGTTCAACCAATGACACAAAATCACTTATTGGATGCACAAGATTGGTTAAAAACCCTAATTTGACGACAATAAGCCTTGGGAGGACGAAAATGACCTAAATGTTCAACAAATGACACAAATGTAATTATTGGATGCCCAAGATTTGTTAAAAACCCTAATTGGACGATAATAAGCCTTGGAAGGACGAAAATGACCTAAATGTTCAACCAATGACACAAAATCACTTATTGGATGCACAAGATTGGTTAAAAA